>JAWQEG010001181.1:175000-181304 GCA_033782935.1 Petrolisthes cinctipes
CCACATGGATCACATATGAGATTTCCATTGCTATTCTTTAAAGGGGGAATAGATGAACCATGGTTGAAGTTAGATTTGAATGAGTTTACTGTTGACCAAAAGATCTTATTATCATTAGGATTATTCAGTAATTTATTGACTTGTTTATGTATGAAGTTAGATTTGGCTAAATTAGTTACAGCTTTAGCATGGCATCTGACAATTTTGAAATAATTGTATGACTGAAGAGTTTTCGACTTTGTATAGGCATTATAGGCTATTGATTTTTGTTTTGTAGCTCTGGCACAGCTGTGATCAAACCATTTTGGAGAGTTAGATCTTTTTGAGTATTGTTGGTGAGGGATATATGTTTCCATTCCTATTTTTATAAAGTCAGTAATATGGTTCAGGAAGCTATCTGGGTCAGTAGAGTAAAATGATGACCAAGGAATGTTAATTAAAAAGTCTCGGAACCCCACCCAATCTGCAGCATCATAGTGCCATTTGGTCACTCGGATGGGTTCAGAGTGGATGGGTAGGGAGGAGTGGGAACAGGAGACTGCAATGAGGCAATGGTCTGAGGATCCAAGAGGGGACTTCACTTCTACACTATATGTTTCGGGATTGGTAGTAAGAAACAGATCAAGTAGGGTGCGGGCTATGTTCTGGATTATCAGGTATGCGAGTAGGGTGCTTGATTAGTTGGGCGAGATTGAATGAGTCTGCGAATAACTCGCATTCAAGCCCAGGTTCATCAGTTCTGGCCGAATGAGTGAGCCACTCAACATTGTGGACATTAAAATCACCCAGTAAGGATATATCAGATGCAGCATTAATGTTTAAATCAGAAAGAATGGAGGTCAGGGAATCAAAGAGGCTATTATCTGGGAGGCATTTGGTGATCGGTAAATACAACAATAATATTTAACTGAGCCTGAAGAATTTAGCTTGTAAATTGAGTAATCAAAATCTGGTGATGTGAGATTGAAAATGTTCTCCAAGGATAATGTTGATCTAGCAAAACAGCAAACGCCTCCCTTTGATCTAAAATTAGACATTAAAATATAGCCTGGAAAGTTGTAGTTAGTCAGGTCAGAAGAGGGAGTGACCTGGCATTCAGTGAGGAAAAGAATATTAGGGGTTTCGGTTTGAAGAAGTAGGTGTTATCGAGTTAATGTTGGAGTGAAGCCCCCGAATATTTGCAAACATAATTAATTCATTGTGCTGACGAGCAGTTGTTTTATGCATCATGGCTGGTGCTGACACAGTCGCGTGATGACGACCGGAGGGCCCTGTGTCAAAGACCCAGCCCTGCCGGTGGTGGTCATCCGAGAAACCACCGCGCTTGCTCTAAGAGTTGCGTCAGCCATGGTATGAAGTTTTAAAATGTGTTTGCGCTTGTATTGTTTTTCATGTTGAGTTGTGAGAAGTTGTATGTTAATGTCAAGGATAGGAGTGTAAGTGAATGTAGTTTGTATGGATGTGTGTGTAGTGTAAGGGATTACCTGGCTCCCCATAGATGTGTGAGGCAGAAGATGTGTAACCAGCAACTGAGGCCTGGGGGAAAAAATGGAATCAGGTACTTCCTTGAATCTCCCATTGCCTCAGCGGTAGTACCTCCCTGGGTGGGGCTACCTAACCCCTACTACAGTGTTCTCAGCTAACCCAAAGTAGGAGGCTGTAATGTATATACTATGATCTAATAGGGACGAGTTGGTGGGTGTGAAGTTTGTTTACCATTAGTTGACCTCCTTACCATTCTTACACCTACCTCCTCCTCCTCTTCCTTTTTTCTTCTTTCTCCTCTTCTTCTTTCTTTTCTTCTTTTTCATTCTCTTCTTCCTTTTCTTCTTTCTCCTCCTCCTTTTCCTCCTCCTTTTCTCCTTTTCCTCCTCCTCCTCTTCTTCCTTTTCTTCTTTCTTCTCATTCTCCTCTTCTTCCTCCTCCTCCTCTTCTTTCTCCTCCTTCTCTTCTTCCTTTTCTTCCTCCTTCTCCTTCTCTTCCTCCTCCTTTTTCCTCCTTCTCTTCTTCCTCCTCTTCTTCCTTTTCTTCCTCTTCCTCCTCCTCCTCTTCTTCCTTTTCTTCCTCCTCCTCCTTCTCTCTTCTATCATCCACCTTCCTCATCTCTTTCTTCTTTCATTTTATCATCCCCACCCCACCGTTCACTTTCCTACTATATTTCCCTTTTGGTTCATTTTCCACTATTCTCCTCGCCTCTCCTTCCTCAAATTTTCCCCCTTCCCTCTCTCTCTCTCTCCTCAAATATCCCCCTTCTGCATGCCCTTTCCTCCCCTTCCTTAATATCCTCCTCTCTAATTCTCTTCCCATTCTATTTGTCCCCTTTCTCATCTTTCCTTCCCTTTCTAATTGTCCCCTTCTCCTTTCTCTTTCCTTTCCTCAATAATTTTTCCCCCTTCTCCCCTCTCCTCCCCTTCCCTCAGTTTTTTTTCTCCCTATCCTTCCTCCTCCCCTTCCTTTATAGTCCCCCTTCCTCCCTCCCCTTCCACCCCTCTCCTTCCCTTCCTCAAACATTTCCCTTCTCCCCTCTACCCTTTCCCTCAATTTTTCTTCACCCCTCTCCACCCCTTCCTCAATTGTCTCCTCCCTCTCCTCCCCTCCCCTCCCCCACACCTCTTCCCCCTCTCTTCCCCTTTCCTTCCCACTCCCTAACCACACCTCTTCCTCTCTCCTCTCCTCTCCTTCCCACACTCCTCCCCCTCTCCTCTTCCCCTCTCCTCCCCTTTTCTTCCCACACCTTTTCCTCTCTCCTCCCCTCCCCTCCCCACTCCCTCCCCACACCTCTTCCTCTCTCCTCTCCTCTCCTTCCCACACCTCTTCCCCTCTCCTCCCCTTTCCCTCCCCACACCTCCCCCTTTGCCACCTCCTGCAGGATCCGATAAGGAATTGATGAACCTCCACTTTTTGGTGAAATTAGGACCTCACCAAATTTATCACTAGAACCATCACCTTCCCTCCCTCCTCTCTGTTTCCCTCCTCTTCCTTACCTAAGTCATCTTCTCTCCTTCCTTCCCTAACTCATCTTCTCTCTCCCTCCCTGATATCACACTCCTTCCTCTCTGTTTCCCTCCTCTTCTTACCTAACTCATCTTCTCTCTCCCCCCCTGATATCACCCTCCTTCCTCTCTGTTTCCCACATCTTCCTTACCTAACTCATTTTCTCTCTTTACCATCACCTTCCCTCCTCTCTGTTTCCCTCCCCTTCCTTACCTAACTCTTCTTCTCTCCCTGCCTACAATCATCTTCCTCTCTTTTCCTGTCTTTTCCTTCCCTAACTCATCTCTCTCCCTGATATCACCCTCCTTCCCCTCTGTTTCCCTCATCTTCCTTACCTTCTTCTCTCCCTCCCTGCCTTCTGTTAACCTTCTCTTTTCCCTCTAACCTTCCCTCCATCTCTCTCTCTCTCTCTCTCTCTCTCTCCTCTCTCTCTCTCTCTCTCTCTCTCTCTCTCTGCACCTTATTATACTGCATTTTAATCTATGTCACAAATCTATGCTCCAAATGGCCCCACAGATAGTTTATAGACCTTCATTATCTAGTTATTAACCAACACAGTCCACCCTTTGTGTCCATCATCCACAAGATAATAACTGTAGGTGTTGTTGGCTTACTGTTCAATTTGGAATAATAATTACACATAAATATGGACATTATAATTGTGTTTTTGCTGCTTTTATGTTTGGGTGTTTGGGTGTGTTTGTGTGGCCTAAGCATAAATGTGTGTGTGTGTGTGTGTGTGTGTGTGTGTGTGTGTGTGTGTGTGTGTGTGTGTGTGTGTGTGTGTGTGTGTGTGTGTGTGTGTGTGTGTGTGTGTGTGTGTGTGTGTGTGTGTAGTTCCTCATTATTAACGACGTGTATTCACTTTGAAGGTTTTGCAGGACTTTTAAGTGCAACTGTACGCTTTACGTGTTTGTGTGTGTGTGAGAGAAAGAACGAGATAGAGAAATAGAAAGACAAAGAGAGAGAGACTCCCTCTTTCACCCACTTCTTCCCTCGTCCTCGTTAATCTCCTCTCTCTCTCTCTCTCTCTCTCTCTCCTCTCTCCTCTCTCTCTCTCTCTCTCTCTCTCTCTCAAATATTTTTACAATCGCAGTTTTCTGTCCAGTCCCCATCCCTCACTCCAGCCAGCCAGCCAGCCAGTCCTCCCTACGAGTGCTCCTCTTATTTTTACAACCCAGTCCAGTATCCCTAGTCCCAAGAAAAGTATGCAACCCAATACACCTACAAATACCTTGGCCAAGTAAACCCGATGGCAGGCTTCGAATATTACTGCAAACACCACAAAGCCTATATATCGCAATCACCACACCAGAACGACTGAGAATATGACAACAAACTACAGGTATATAGGAATTAATAAGATACAAAATTATTACAGCAGTTCTCCATCTCGTATATTATTTTCCAAAGTATTTTAGAGTTTACACTTGTTTGTATGTATGTTTGCATTAAGGGGACAGTATACATTTGATACATATGAACACCTTGATTCCTCCAAAGTATGCCAAGAAACAGAATCCAATTGACAAAAGTAATATATGGTAGCCTGTTGCTTCGAATAGTTTGGAGGAATCAGTTACTCCTTATTCACCATCACTATACTATCCCCTTAATTAATGACCTCACCATATAGTTTGAGGCCTATTTCGAAGCAGTGAAGGGTATTGCTATTCTATTTGTATGAGCTGTTTTTATGATTTCGAAGCATTGATTGGTATTGCTATTCTATTTATATGAGCTGTTTTTATGATTTCGAAGCAGTGAATGGTATGAGTGAATTTGTATGAGCTGTTTTTATGATTTCGAAGCAGTGAATGGTATGAGTGAATTTGTATGAGCTGGGTTTATTATTTCGAAGCAGTGAATGGTTTTGCTATTCTATTTGTATGAGCTGTTTTTATTATTTCGAAGCAGCGCCGGGTACCCAGTCCTTGCCGTGAATGAATGAACGCTTACGAACAAAATTTTAAGTTAAGAGCCAACTTTGCTTTTATGAATAATGATAACCCTGTTTCTAAAGACACGTGGGTTTGTTTAGAAAAGGGACAATAATTATGAAAGCGTTAAGAGGTTAGTATACAGTATCGATAAATTTGGAGCAACTCATTCCTCCAAACTATTCCAAGCAACGGGCCACCAATATTTTTGTTCATCTGGTCCTGTTGCCTGGCATAACTTTGGAGGAATCAAGGCGCTCCAATAAACCAAAAGTATACAATCCCCTTACCCAATTACGAAGAGTATAGAATGGAGCACGAAAAGGAAGATACAATAGATAGAATGGCTAGAAGGAAAGGAAGGTAGGAGTAGAATAAGAAGAGTGAATGTGGTTAGGATAAGGAGGAGAAGGAGACGAAGGAATATAATGAGAATATTGGCCAGGAAGGAAGGCCCTCTAATGTACAGTCACGAGCACTAATAAGTATACAAGTGTGCTTCGAATACCTAGATATAGTAAAAAATAAATGCACAATAAGATCTCCATTGGAATTAGTTCATTGGTGATTAATCTGGACTTTTCAAAGCTTCAAATCAAGCTGTATACTTATTAGTGCTCGTGACTGTACCGTACCAAAAGTGTACTAACCCCCTTTAATTAATGCATGTGTTGTTGTTCTGTACAGTCGGCTTAAAAAAGTATTGGAACCCCATCCTTACATTGAAATTAACTATAACTGTTCATAGGGGAGTTGCAATACTTTTTTTTTGTCGACTGTACACTCGCAATCCAAAATTTGTATCCAGGTCTTGTTGAAGTTTCGAATCATTTGACATAGTAGTGAATCAATTACAACGCTTATCCTGTTTCATATTTGCTTGAGCTCGTTTAATACTCGATCAGGCTATTCGAAGTAAGCCTGGATACATATTTTGGATTGCGAGTGTACAGTCGCGGTCAAATATAATCTTCCGTATAGGGGTAACTCACGTACGAGTTTAATAGCTTCCCTCTGTCTTTAGATGATAAACTTTTCAATAAATAGGTTAACTACCAACTTTTAATTTAATACAAGCAGCTACGCACTACTTAAAACAATAATATCATATGTGAACGTGAAAACATTAGACAGCAAATTGTGTGAGCTACCATATGTGGATGATTAATTATTATTGACCGCGACTGTACATATAGACCATCGCTACAAAACGAACACCCAGGGAAGGCCCAGTTGTTTCGGTCTGTGTGTTAGTGGTGCCGGCAGACCTTGTGGCTCCAACGAACTGACAGCACGAGGGTAGACAAAAATAATTCACCTGCCAACTCCCAGACCTTCAATTTACTCTGGCATAGAAAACGTCAGACTTC
>JAWQEG010001182.1:0-7500 GCA_033782935.1 Petrolisthes cinctipes
TACCCTACTTTACCCTAACTTCCTTTCTCTTCAGTACCCTAACCTACCCTTCCTTTCCCTTCCCTACTCTACCCTACCCTTCCCTTCCCAACCCTACTCTACCCTAACCTTCCCAACCCTACCCTTCCCTACCCTAACCTTCCCTACCCAACTCTACTCTACCCTTCCCTTCCCAACCCTACTCTACCCTAACCTTCCCTTCCCTACCCTACCCTTCCCTACCGTACATACCTACCCGACAATGACCTTCACCGGCATCGAACCTACCTTCTGCTTGACCCACATACACGACCTCTACACCACCACCACCACTACCCACCCCGACCCACGGCACTGGCATTACTCATCGACTTTTGTTGCTATTGTTACCCTCAGCTCCCCGACCCATGCAGCTGCCCTACCTACTATTTTCCTCCACATCATCACCCGAATATAAACACGAACTGCTGAAACCGTGTTGCTGGCTTGGGGGTGGCATGATTGGTGTTTTGTTAGAATACCTGGTTACAGAGGGTTTTTTCATAATAACTTGTATTTTATTTAGTTGTTGGTTCAGTTGTTTAGTTGGTTGGTTTAGTTGTTTTCATAATTACTTGTATCAATTGGTTGTTGTTTCATTAGTTGGTCTCGTTTTAATTATAGGAAGTGAAATGATAGTTGTTTTGTTAGAATACTTGGTTAGAAAGTTTCATAATTACTTGTATCATTTGGTTGTTGTTTCATTAGAGAGTTCGTTTTAATCTAAGGAAATTAAGTTTGTAAACAAAAAATGTAGGTGAGTCTTTCCACTACGTCTGGCTTGGGTCATAAGAACAGAAGGCAGAAGAGAGCTTAAGGAGGAAGTTTTGTGTTGGTAAATCTGGAGCAACTGAATCCTCCAAACTATTCCAAGCAACAGGACACCATTATTTGTGTTCATCTGGTCCTGTTTCCTGGCATATTTTGGAGGAATGAAGACACTCCAATGTACCAAAAAAGAATTACCACCTTAAGGGAGGAGATTATTTTGTTGGTGAATTGGATGCTTTTTGATACCTCCAAACTATGTCAGGAAACAGAATCCCTATAAAAAACATTGAGGGCATTTGTTTTCTGGTATAGTTAGGAAGAATCAGTAGCCAAGAAGAGAATCTCCCCTTAGTTAATTCAAGTGAGGTCGGGAGATTATGCTACCTTCCTATGGTGTCTGAAGCTAGGGCAGTAAAGTTATGTTTAAATGTACAGTTGCGGACACATAAAACACACATATATGAAACGTACGTGTGTGTATGTGTGTGTGTGTGTGTAGTGTGTGTGTGTGTGTTGTGTAGTGTCTGTCTGTGTTTTGTGTAGTGTAGTATAGTGTCTGTGTGTGTTGTGTAGTGTATCTGTGTGTGTGTGTGTGTGTGTGTGTGTGTGTGTGTGTGTGTGTGTGTGTGTGTTGTGTGTAGTGTGTGTGTGTGTGTGTGTGTGTTGTGTGTAGTGTCTGTGTGTGTGTTTGTGTAGTGTCTGTGTGTGTGTGTTGTGTGTGTGTATCTGTGTGTGTGTTGTGTTCCACTTGGTACACCCTGGCTCTCACTCGTGCACTTTTGCCAGACAGTTCTTCGTGAATTAATAATATATGCCGGGAAGACTTTATGATCCGGGCTGGTGATTGGTGGCTCTGGGACATGCCAACCAATAGATCGACCCGTCACAATACCAAAGTACAAATTACAGAAACTCTTCCTTCACCAATATAATGCAAAGTAAGCAAATAATATATCCATTGGCATATACTCAATAGGGAGTTAATGAGTGTGAGAAAGTGAAGAAAGTGGGAAAGTTTACGAGCTCTGTTCTTAAGATTTTACTATATATCTTCACGGCGATGACAGCAGTGAGGACAACCACACACCGATATAGTCAATGATCGGAATATAAACCTGTTATGACCACAAATTATTGCTTCAGTTAGTGAGCGAATGGGTTCTTCATTAGTAGACAAACAAAGCCACTGCTGCCTCATGTACCTTCCAACACTCTTGACACGCCACTCTATTTAGATTTTTCTTGGTAATCATAATTATTTTAGTGGAGGAAGTCAGTGAAAAATATTAGTGCAAATGACTTCTTGGCACGCAGGTGTTCTGTGACCTTAAACATTACCCTAGTATGAGGTTGGTATAAAAATAACAGCACAACAACTTCTCACAAATAAAGCAAACTTATATTTAATTCACAAATATAATTTTCTGCTTATCTTATAATTCACTGATTTCATCGCTACCTGTATATATTATTGTATTATTTTTGTGACAACAGTTACAGTGGCATATGATTACCTCATTAACCCCTATGAAGTAAATCAATATAAACGGGTTACCATAATGTGAATGAATGTGTTCGGTATATTGGTGTGAGCGTGTTTTTCCCTTCACAGTAAAGACTAGTTATCCCTTCACAGCAGAGAGGAGTTTTCCCTTTCCTTCTTCCTCCTTTGGCTTGTCCTTCCCTCTGACTCCGTCCTCGCACCAGCAACTAGTTCTGTCTTCCCAGCCGACCCCCTCACAGCGTCCCTCTCCCCTCATTCCTACAACCCAGACGTTTGGTTGTCCTGGCACCCCTCAACCCCCTCCATCATATCTACCAATGTTACACACACACACACACACCACACACACACACACACACACACACCCACTACAACTATTGAGAGCTACACTTGCTATCGTACATACATTCACAGGTACACATTAATTGTATGCCTCCTGGTAAACATCACATTCACACCCTCATACATTAACACTCAATTATCTTGGTACACACATTCATACTTACATACATACTATACATACATACATACTTATATGCATACTTATATGCATACTATACATACATACATACATACATACATACTAATACCTGTAAACACACGAGTTGAGGTTCGCGTGACTGTGTGTGAGGGTCGATGTTGGAGGCAGTGTTATTCCCGCAGTGCCTCCCTTCCTCCCTCTCTCTCTCACTCTATCCCTCCCTCCTACCCACCATCTCTCACTCTATCCCCTCCCTCCCTCTCTCACTCTATCCCTCCCTCCCTCTCTCCCTCTTACTCTCTCCCTTTCTATTCCTCCCTCTCTCACTCATTCTATCCCTCCCTCCCTCTATCCCTCTCTCACTCCCTCCCTCCCTCCTTCTCTCACTCTGTCCCTCCCTCTCTCCCTCTTACTCTCTCCCTTCTATTCCTCCCTTCCTCCCTCCCTGACTCTATCCCTCCGTCACTACCACCCTCTCCCGTTCACACTGTCTCTCACTCCCTCTCATTCAAACCCCGTCTCTTCCTCACCACACTTACGTTCCCCCCATCCCCCCTTGTCACAGTCCACTTCCCTTCTTCCCCATCTCCCATCACTGTCCCCCATCCCCCATCCCCTTTTCCTCGTCACCAATACCCCCATCACCTATCACTGTCCCAGCCCCCATCACAGTCCCCATCCCTTATCCCTCATAAAAGTCCCCATCCCATCCCCCATCTCCATCCCCCATCCCCCAGCCAAGTAATTGTATAGTACCGTCTCCACCACCACCGCTACTAATTAACATAATGATGATTACAGAAATATACAAGAGATAATTGTTGGCATTTTTCCCCTGTATATGACGGCTAAAGATGGCTCAGGCAGAAGGAAGGACGCGATAAGCAAGATTAAATGGACTTGAAATCAGTGGGTCAAGTCTGGGATATGAAGTGTGTGTGTGTGTGTTGGAGGAAGAGGGAAGAGGTATATAGATGGGTTAATACATAGATAGGTAAATAGAGAGAGAAAGAGAAGGGGGAAGGGGGAAGAAGGTGAGAGAGAGAGATGTGGAGAGGAAAAGAAGGGGAGAGTGAGATAGATAGAAAGAGAGAGATGGAGAGGGTAAGAAGGAGAGAGAGAGATAGATAGATAGAGAGAGAGGGGGGATTGGGAGGGGAGGGAAAGAGAGACAGACAGACAGAAACAGAGACAGAAAGACAAACACAGAGACAGACAGACAGACAGGCTGACAGCAAGACAGAGAGAGGTTGGAGAGGTGAAGATTGAAAGAGGAAGAGGAAATACAGAGAGAGGGAAAGACATGGGATTGGTGTGGAAGAGACAGGGACGTGATGAGAAAGGCCCATACTGTAGATGGACTGGGAAATTAGGATGGCATGTTGGCTGAGGCTTAGTTAAGGTAGATTGGTGGTGCCTGTTGCCTGCACGAAGTTCCTTAAAGCAGAGAGAGAGAGAGAGAGAGAGAGAGAGAGAGAGAGAGAGAGAGAGAGAGAGAGAGAGAGAGAGAGATTATGAGATTATTCTTGTGTGTTTTTCTTTCATGTACTGTCCTCACTTGGTGTGTGTGTATGTGTGGTGCTGGTGTGTGTGTGTGTGTGTGGCTTTTCTTTTATGTACTGTCCTTACTTGTGTGTGTGTGTGTGTGTGTGTGTGTGTGTGTGTGTGTGTGTGTGTGTGTGTGTGCTTTTCTTTTATGTACTGTCCTTACTTGTGTGTGTGTGTGTGTGTGTGTGTGTGTGTGTGTGTGTGTGTGTGTGTGTGTGTGTGTGTGTACGGCTGCAGCTAGGCAAATGACAGGGAGGGGAAGACTACGTGACCTTGTCCTAAAAAAAGAGTGATTCATTGCACCCCGTCTAGAGAGAGAGAGAGAGAGAGAGAGAGAGAGAGAGAGAGAGAGAGAGAGAGAGAGAGAGAGAGAGAGAGAGAGAGAGAGAGAGAGAGAGATGAGTAGGATCTGTAGAAAGTAAGGGGAATTAACAGAGAAGGTGAAAAGGGTAAAGGAAAAGACGAAGATGAATAATGAAATGATGAGGTGGACAGACTGGAATGAGGAGGGAGAATGAAAAGTACTGAATAATAATAAAAATAATAATAATTGGTAGTGAAGGTAACTCAGCAAAGGAAGGCAAAGGAAAAAAAAAAGAGATAAAATAATAAAATGGAAGAAAAAAATTAATATACAGTACACTACATACACGAGAAGTAACATTGCTGTGAAAAAAAAAAATAAAAAATAAATAAAAGAAGAATGAGTGATGGTAATAATAGATAAATAATTATAAGTGTATATCAAACATGAGGTGAGATAAGGCAATAAGAGAACTGATTATAATAGACAGAATCTGATGAAGAACAACATGAGAATTAGATTAAAATGAGCAAGATAAGGAAAGGAGAAATGACAAGGGAGGAAGGGGAGGATGAAAGATATAGAAGGAGGGGGAAGTTAATGACATATTTATCTCAGTCTGGCAGGAAGGCTAAGAATAGAACGAGAATGAAAGAATAAAAGTGGGGCAAGGGTAGAGGAAGGAAGGAAGGAAGGAAGGAAGGAAGGAAAGAGTGAGTGAATGACAGGACTGGACAAATGAAATATATATAGGAAGGGCAGACAGTGCTTAATATTAGTCAGGTGAGAGAGAGAGAGAGAGAGAGAGAGAGAGAGAGAGAGAGAGAGAGAGAGAGAGAGAGAGGAGGGTATGTAGGAGGGAATATATTGAGAGAGAGAACGAGCGAGAGAGAAGAGAGTGTGTGTGTGTGTGTGTGTGTGTGTGTGTGTGTGTGTGTGTGTGTGTGTGTGGGTGTGTGTGTGTGTGTGTGTGTGTGTGTGTGTGTGTGTGTACGAGGGAAAGGCTAGAGAGAGAAAGAGGAAGAGAATAACAATACAAACCATGTGGGTGGAATCAGGAAAGGGGAAGAGAAAACCTAACCAAACCTAACCAAACCTAAACCTAACCTAACCTAATCTAACCAAACCAAACCCAACCTAACCTAACCTTTGATTACTCTGTCTATATTGTCCTAAGAAAACGAAAGGTCAAGGACTGTGTTATGGGTTCTCAGAAGTCTTAATTAATGGTTATAGGGGTTCTTTCCACTTCACCATTAAGGGACCCTGTGATGTAGTCAGAAAATAATAATGAGTCCTTCAAATATTACCAAGAAACACAACTTATATGGAAGGAGCTTGTTTCGTGGCATGGTCAGGAGGAATGAGAAGCCTCTAATTTTCATACACGATCACAGGGTCCTTAAAGTGATTCAGTGTTGTACGAAAGTTTAATTGTTCAACCCGAGTTACAGAGCAGTCGTTTACTGAGGTGTATAGAGGTTCGATTATTTGCTCTGAAATACATATTCTTCTTGATTTATTATATAGTTAAACATTATCTAAATATAGGTGGTGGTAGTAGTAGTAGTAAGTACGGCTTATTTTTATGTTTAAAGTGGTTTGGTTTGAACGAAAGAAAAGACAGAATCTCTCCTACAAATTCTGTCAAGGTGAGAATCATTGGTGCAGTATAAAGGGAGGGGATGAAGTTACGTAAAATAGTATGAGAAATCTGATTATTCTGATTGTACCGCATTTTATATAACACCTGACGTGACCTCCTTCTGAGTTTCTTGTTGCTTCTAGGACTCGTAGGCAAGAATAGCCCCATCCATGGTGTTGGCACAATACCGATACGATGGCTCCCTAAACACATTACAAGGCCCAGTCATACGTATCAGTTACCAAGATATCGATCGTTAACACCACAGATTGATATTCTTACCCATGAACGAGCAATACCTTGGCCATGTTCTTACCTATGTGGCCCTCCTATGTAGCCCCCCCCCCGCTATGACCCCTTATATAGCCCCCACACCGACCCTGTTTGACCCTGTGAAACCAAAGCGTGACCTGTCCTGTTCCCCCGTGACACTATAATTACCCTAGTGAGGCCCAGGTAACTAGCCATGGAATTGCCACTGCCTCCTTACCCACCCCAACCCCACCCCTACACACACACACACACACACACACACATACATACTCACACCCACCCCAACCCTACACACACACACAGACACATACACACACATACACGCACACACATACACACACACACACACACATACACACACACACGCACATTGCACTGAGGTGTGATCGTACGAGTGACAAGAGTGAGGTGTCATCCTGGTTAGAAATGTGTGTGTGTGTGTGTGTGTGTGTGTGTGTGTGCGTGCGTGTGTCTGTGTGTGTGTTGCTAAGATATATTTGTACTGTACCTAAAGTTGAACAGAAATGTGGTTGTTGTTTTTCTGCTGGCGTGGGTGTGTTGAAATTTGTGCGTCAGGTAATGGGTCACAATATTACCACGTGGACAGACAGACAGATAGACATGTGTTGTAGGTGTTGGTGTTGTTGTATGGTTGTGTTGAAATTTGTGTGTCAGGTAATGGGTCACAATATTACTACGTGGACAGACAGACAGATAGGGATGTGTTGTAGGTGTTGGTGTTGTTGTATGGTTGTGTTGAAGTTTGTGTGTCAGTTACGGGGTCACAGACAGACAGACAGACATGTGTTGTAGGTGTTGGTGTTGTTGTATGGTTGTGTTGAAATTTGTGTATCAGGTAAGGGGTCACAGACAGATAGACATGTATTGTAAGTGTTGGTGTTGTTGTATGGTTATGTTGAAGTTTGTGTATCAGGTAAGGGGTCACAGACAGATAG
>JAWQEG010001182.1:12500-160000 GCA_033782935.1 Petrolisthes cinctipes
CAAGCCGAGTGGATTACTGAGGCTCCCAACACATTATATATTAAAATCTAATCAGTGGCTTCTTTCACTTCACTGTACAGGAAGGTGGCAACACTCATCACCTCAAACCACATTATCAAAACACAGTATTTTCTTCCTGTATTCTTGGTGTTGAAGGAATAGAATGGCGTTTCTTTACACGCCCCCTTTTTAAAACTAGTAAAGTGTATATGTTATCAACCCGTCAGAGCTAGGTAATGAGAGAGTTAGGGTTGTTTTACTAGTTGACTAGTTTACTAGTTCAAAGTACTGTATATG
Organism: Petrolisthes cinctipes; assembly: GCA_033782935.1. Classification (NCBI taxonomy): domain Eukaryota; kingdom Metazoa; phylum Arthropoda; class Malacostraca; order Decapoda; family Porcellanidae; genus Petrolisthes; species Petrolisthes cinctipes. The sequence continues at coordinate 12,798 of JAWQEG010001182.1, forward strand.
AAAACTCTCCATCTGCGCCAAAAAATTGTAAAGGAGTTAATAAGGAAGGTGACTTACGTAAGAGAGGACGCTGTGTATAGATATTATGGAATCACATCGATCAATGAGTGACGTCGCTAGGCTGACAGACACAGAGAAAGACAGAAAGACAGCGTAGGCGTAACACTAGTTCCTCATATACTAGGTTTGTCCTTCTCTGTAACACAACTACTCTTACCCTTCAATACTTCCTATATACTCCACTACAGTCTGGGGAACTACAACAACAACAACTCCACTACACAACAACTCTAACACATTTCTATATCCAATGTTATGCTTTCCTTACTCCACTAGTCAACTACTCTACCACATTGTTACCCTTCAATACTTCCCATATACTCCACTACACAACAACTCTAACACATTTCTATGTACAATGTTATGCTTTCCTTACTCCACTACATAACTAATCCACCACATTGTTACCCTTCTATACTTCCTATATGCTCCACTACACAACAAATCTAACACATTTCTATACACAATGTCATACTTTCCTTAGTCCACTACACAACTACTCTAACACATTCCTACCCTGCCATGCATTCAGAATATATTGTGTACCGTCACATGTGAGTCGCAGTGGTATTCATTTCAGTATGTAAATCCTGAGTAATGAACCTAATGGTCTTAGGCTTAAGTGTCTCATGTTTAAGCATTGTTTGTGACATTGTCCAGTCCACGTCATAAGCACTATAAGTATATATTCCACACAGTGTTTGTTTAGTCGTTTAGTCGTTTGTTTAGCTTGGTGAACAAACATAGTGGTTTTTATACACTTGGATGAAACATAAAACTCAGCCATAGTTATACATTTATATCCATGTTGTTACTGAGAGTTTGCAACTAAGCAAAGGTCAGGAGTGCATATGATATGAGAAGCTCAGACGTTGTAAAGGTTAACGCCCGACTACAACTCGATATCGGGGTCAGTATATTTTCAGAGGCTGGTAGTGAGTATACGAGGTGAGGTGCTCTCACACAACTAACTCACCAAGGGCCAGGCATTGCGTACCGTCTTATATCTTACTTACTTTTTTTCATCTCATACACTTGAATAATAATAATAATAATAATAATAATAATAATAATAATAATAATAATAATAATAAAACAAAGAAGTTGTTATACACCATCAAAACTCCAAACATTATCACGTTTCACTTACTCGTATACTGAGGATGAAACATACACTTTGGACACACGACAACATACAACCTACGTATAATATAATATACAGTACATCACCTTGTCACACTGGCCAGTAATGTTGAATGGTTGGCCCTGACCTAGAGTAGAGTAGAGTAGAGTGGAGTAGTGGTTTTCCCTCACTGTGTAAATAGGAAGACAAACAGTGGACAGCATTTTAGGATTGTCATGGTGCTCGGTGTTCAATGTTACGAAGGACACTGACGTCGATGTAATGTGTAATAACTCCATAAAGTATTGGATTTCTTATTATCTGTTCAGTCTGCTCTAAAAGGGAGTTGAGGTAGAGAAGGAGCCTTTCACTTTGCTATCCTTTCCCTCATATATGTAAATTAGCAAAGATATTAAGTCCCAACAAGTCTGCTTCTTCGTTGACGGTCCATTTATCTCCTCCTCCTTTCCCTCTACATTACTGCCATCATTATTATTATTATTTCAGTTTCTCGCTTTATTAATATACCCTTTGAGCGGAAATATTCACTTAACTTTCCTGGAGTATGATTCCTTTGATGTCCTGTTATGAGTAATTCAATCAACTTGGCAATATGGATCAGTAATGCGTTTCTACATTGCCATGAACAGTGTCAGTCAGGGCCATCATCATCATCATCCTATAAAGTTACACTGCAATCATTTTACACTTCAGAAATTACAATAAGTATCATTATCTGTCCTGAAGGTCACGCTTGGAAGGAGATTAAATGTGATCTCCATGGAAAGTGACTTGCTTGGAAACTGTATTTTGAATTTCATTATATATTTTTTTTTTTCTTTCATTATCATAATTGTAAGTAAGGGTCGTGTTAGTTAGCTTAAATGACTATCTGGTCACATGAACAGGGTGATGAAAAGATGGTGAAAACTTATGAATAATATCAGCATTTTAGCATTCAGAAACGAACACTGATACACATATTATGTGTAATTTTTTGTTTTTATATATATACCTCAACCTCGGGACTATAGACTGTCAGTAGCCCGTGACTCTTGCGAGGCCCCGAAATTATTGGGTGTCTCACTAGATGAGACAGTGGAGCTTCGTGGTGATGTTGTTGGTACCGTAGCTTCTCATCTGTCCCACTAGATGACCACACCTTATTTTATACACACGTCACTAAGCCTCTGTTTACTGTGTGGATATAGAACTGCTCTACAAGTTGTTTACAGTTATAGAAGTCTAGGTTTACAGTGACATTTGTGGCGTTGACTAAAAGCATTGTCAACACTCCTACTTCTTTTCATCACGAGGTACCGTATTCCATTATACACTTGATGCTCATTGCTCCACCTCTCACTCCACCCTGACCCACCACCCATCCCTCACCCACTCCATCCCTCACTCCACCCTGACCCACACTATCCCTCACTCCACCCTGACCCACACTATCCCTCACTCCACCCCCCACTCCACCCTAACCCATACCATCCCTGCACCCTAACCCACTCCTCACTACCCCCTGACCCACTCCATCCCTCACTCCACCCTGACCAACCCCATCCCTCACTCCACTCCCCACTCCACCCTAACCCACACCATCCCTCCACCCTAACCCACACCACTCTGACACAACCCACTCCTCACTTCCTCCTGACCCTGACCCACTCCTCACTCCACTCCAATCCTACCCACTCCTCACTTCCCCCTGACCCTGACCCACTCCTCACTTCCCCCTGACCCTGACCCACCCTTCACTTCACCCTGACCCACTTCCCTCTTCCACTTCCTGCATCACAGTGAGTAAGTAAGTAAGTAAGAGGCTGACTGGGACTGCCACACCAGACAGAAACACCAGTCACAGAATAAACAATGTCTCACTCACTCACTTTCACCTCACTCGCTCTTGCATTTCTCTCTCTCTCTCTCTCTCTCTCTCTCTCTCTCTCTCTCTCTCTCTCTCTCTCTCTCTCTCTCTCTCTCTCTCTCTCTCTCTCTCTCTCTCTCTCTCTCTCTCTCTCCTTTTTGCATTCCCTCTCTTTCATCTCGCTCGCTCGCTCGCTCTTCCTCTTTTCTCCCTTCCCTCTTTATAACCTCTCTTTCATCTCTCCTGCTTTACTCTTCTTTCATCCTTCCTTCCTTCCTTCTCTTTTTACAACTTCTCTTTCCCCTCGTTCACTGTTCCTATTCCTTCCTCCTTTCTTTATTCCATCTGTCGCCTCCCTCATTCTTGCTTTTTCCTCCTCCTTCTCTCTTTACTCTCTCTCTCTATTATCCTTCTTCTTCCCTTTCATCTTATCCTTCCTTTTCACCTCATTTGCATTCTCTCCTTTCTTCCTGTCTGTCTGTTATGCCTCTTTCTATTATTCCTAGCTGTTTCTATCTTACCACCACTACCATCATCATTATGTCTCTCCTCCCCTTTCTCTACTTCTCTTTCCACCACAACCTTGACCCTCAGCACACGTAGGATAAGGCAGTCACGGAGTTATTTTAGGTTCGGTTCCCCTCGTTAGTTGCTGTGATGCTTGCTCCCCTTCCTTTCCTTCCTTCGTTCTTTCCGACTTCCTCCCTTTCTTTCTTCTTTCCTTCTCCTGGTTTCCTTCCTTCCTCCCTTCCCCTCCCTCCTTTTCTCTCTTTCCTTCCTTCCTTCCTTTCTTCACCCCTTCCATCCCCTGTCCACCTTCCTCTCTTCCTCCCTCTCCCTCCCTTCCTTTCTCTCTTCCCTTCCTTCCTTTCTTCACCCCTTTCTTCCCCTGTCCACCTTCCTCTCTTCCTCCCTCCCTCTCCTCCCTTCCTCTCTTTCCTTCCTTCCTTTCTTCAGCCCTTCCTTCCCCTGTCCACCTTCCTCTCTTCCTCCCTCCCTTCCTCTCTTTCTTCCCCTGTCCACCTTCCTCTCTTCCTCCCTCCCTTCCCTCCCTTCCTTTTTTCCTTCCTACCTTTCTTCATCCTTCTTTCCTTCCCCATATCCTCCCTCTCCACCTTTTCAGTTTCCTTCACCACTTAAAGCAGCACACCAAGAGGCGCCTGACTGAAAGGACTGTGGCTGAGGAGAGGAAAGAAGAGAGAGGAGAGGAGAGAGAGGAGAGAAGAGGAGAGAGGGGAGAGGAGAGAGGGGAGAGGAGAGGAGAGGAGAGGAGAGGAGAGAGTGGAAAGGTAAAGAGAGAGGACTGTGGCTGAACGAAAAGAGAGAGAGGAGAAGAAAGGAGAGGAGTGGGCCAGAGGGTCGTGTTGTGTACCTACCTCAGTGACCAAAGGAACGCTCTCTCTCTCTCTCTCTCTCTCTCTCTCTCTCTCTCTCTCTCTCTCTCTCTCTCTCTCTCTCTCTCTCTCTCTCTTTTGACGCAGCAACACCAACCACCAGTCCTCACTTAAGCACCCAGACTCAAACGTACATAAATCATTATAATTAAACCTCAACTCGTTCACCATTTTAACCCCAATTCGTGCAAGGCAAAACAATACCTAAATACCTGGTACCCATCTTTTCCACAATCTTGATAATTGACTGATTTGCTTACATTACAACATGACGAAATAACATTATGGTTGGGAAAAACAATAATAAGGTCCTTTTGTCTGTGTGTGTGTGTGTGTGTTGTTGTTGTTAGAATAGAAATATTGGTTCAGAATGCAACTAACTAACTATCTGGTCATATTAGCATTATTTAGTACGTGAGATAAACGTGAATTTACTGTACATTCTAGATGTGAAGAAAAGTTTGTATGTTTGAGATGTCTGGCTGGATTAATGGACCCTGTATGTGATGTAGTTAGAAAATTGAAGTTACCGTATATGAGTCCTTCAAATATTGCCACGAAACACCACCTACTGTATAATATTATGGAAGGAGCTTGTTGTTTCATGGTGTGGTCAGGAGGAATCAGAAGCAGCGTCCAGTTTGTTTTCATACACGATCACAGGGTCCTTGATAACACCTTCATATCCTTGTTTCTAGAGAGGGTTTAGTTAGATAGATAGAGGGCCTTCGATCCACTGCAGACAACATCAACACTGAAGACGTGAGGTGGTGATGGTAGTGGTGGTGGTGGTGGTAGTTGTGGTAGTGGTGTTGGTAGGGGTGGTGGGGGTGGTGGTAGTTGTGGTGGTGGTGGGGGTGGTAGGGGTGGGGGTGGTGGTAGTTGTGGTAGTGGTGGCGGTGGTGGTTGTGATAGTTGTTGTAGTTGTGGTGGTGGTGGTAGTTGTGGTGGTAGTGGTGGTGGAGGTGGGGGTGGCGGTAGTGGTAGTGGTGGTGGTGGTGGTGGTGGTGGTGGTGGTGGTGTTGGTAGGGGTGGTGGGGGTGGTAGTGGTAGTGGTGGTAGTGGGGGTCATGAGGGAACACGTGAGGGAGGAATGACCCCCTACCAACAGACAGAGATACAGGGGCCGTAATACACCTTTGTTTTGGTACAGTCGTCAGCTGAAATTCATTCGTCCCATTCAGCTCGAGTGAGAGGAGCCTTGAGATCTGGTAACACTGTATATATGAGAGTTGAAAAGTATGATTTAAATGACTAATAATCTTCAGTACTATATCATTTAATCCATATTTGTCAACTCTCATAGTGTGTTAGCAGATTACCAGGCTCCTCTCACTCAAGCTGAATGGGACGAATGAATTTCTGCTGACGACTGTACATTAGAGCTCCTTGATTCCTCCAAAGTAAATCCAAGGTTTGACTTCCCTCACAATACAAACAAAGGACGTGAGGGTCGTAGCTTTATACCCTGAACCTTTTGTTGCTGTCTGACTTTATTATCTGTTTGTCCTAAAGGAATATGTATAATTTATTAACCTCTATAATTACCTGAGTACTATTATATTCCTAAGTTCTAAGTTCCATTATATTTCTCCTCTCATCACTATTCGTATCTCTTTCCTTTTTTTTTTTTATCCTTCCTTAATTTATGCTCTGGGTATTTATCATCTTTCATATCATCAATCAGTCCTAAAATATTCACACTTTCTCGTCACAGTTTTATCTCGTACAATGTTTCGTCTCCCTGTATATGTTGATTCCACCACTTTGTTCCACCCTCTTCTCTCTCCCTCACTCGGTCCTCTTCTCCTTTCTCGTTTGTTGTCACTCCCCTCTCTCCTTCTTCTCCCTTCTCTGTCGTACCCAGTTTCCTCTATCCCGCAAAACCTCCCTCCCTCCCTCCCTCACCTTCTCTCCCCCCCTTTCCCCCCTCACCTACCCCCTCTCCCTTCTCTTTTACTTTGTCTTTTCCCCTCAACCACGACCCTCCGTCCCCTCTTTACTACATCTCTCCCTTCACTCCCTATCTTCCGTTCCTTTCCTTCCCTTCTGCGTCTTTTCCTTTCACTTCTGGCCCTCCTTCCTATCTCTTACATATTTTCCCCTCATCCCCGGCCTTCCTTAATTTCCTTTCCTTCCCTTCTCCCACTTCCTCTGCCCTCTCTTCTACATCTATCTATTCCCCTCACCCCTGGCCTGTCTTCCCATTTCTCCAACATCTTTTCTTCCCCTCCTTCTCTTCCCTTCTCTTCTCTTCTCTTCTCTTCTCCCACCACAAACACACACACACACACACACACACACACACACACACCACCCGGCCCCCAACCTTCCTTTCCTTCCCTTCCCTTCCCTTCCCTTCTCCCACCACACACACACACACACACCACCCGGCCCCCAACCCTCCTTTCCTTCCCTTCCTTTCCCTACCCTTCCCTTCTCTTCCCTTCCCTACCCTTCCCTTCCCTTCCCTTTTCCCACCACACACACACACACACCACCCGGCCCCCAACCCTAGGCACTGGCTGGACTCCCTGGCGCCTCGCTCCGACCAAAACCTCTTGACGGGAGAGAGAGATATATATTGCGACGTGCTGGCGCCTCTGCCTCTCTTTCCAGCATCCCAATGTAATATCCAGCAGGCTCACAGGGACACATAGAACTCAAACTCACCTATATGAATAATAATAATAATACCGTTGTCTTCCTGTATATACATCATTGAGGGATGCTCAGTACTAATCTCTGTTTATATCCCTATACTAATCCCTAATCATTTATATACCTGTACTAATCCCTAAACATATATATATATACCTGTACTAATCCTTCCCTGTATTTCTATCCACCACCACCAGAACACGAGCAGGAGAAGTTAAAGGAGCAAGGGTTCAACTTCGTAGGCTGCATCAACTACCTGTACCCACACGATGACGGAAACAGGGACGATGACGAGAAGAACAATAACTGGGTGCAGAGTAAGTCCTCCTCCGCGTCTCTCTCTATCTCTCCTCCCCCTTGTTCTCAAAACCACACCCTCCGGAAGGATAATTGGGTGACGAGTAAGTCCATCAATCTGTTGTTGGAGTCAAAATAAGATGTGGTGTTTTTTGTTTTTTGTTTTGTTTTTACTGTGGTTGTTGTTGTTGTTTGTTGTTGTCGTCGTTGTTGATGGATGTATATACTAGAGATCTTCCGTACACAGCTCTACGTAGTCATCACTGAACATACACACACACACACCCTAGTAACCTTTATAAAGTGTAATGCTAGCTCTACGTAGCCTCATGAAGACCCAACCTAACCAACCAACCAACCAACCAACCAAACAACCACTACACGACGTTCTTTCTCATCACCCCGACCACACACACACACACACACACACACACACACACACACACACACACACACACACACACACACACACACACACACCCTCCCCTAGCAACCTGTACAAAGTGTAATTCTTCTGTAGCTCTACTCCAAATGAAGACCCAACCTAACCAACCAACCAACCAACCACAACTCGACGTTTTCTTCTCATCACCCCGGCCACCACCACCACCACCACCACCACCTCCTGCTCTGCTACAACCCTGTCTATAACTGCAGCACTCTGTCGGCAATATTGTACTCCCAAACTTTGACTTAATAATTAGCACTCGGCGACTCCTTTGTGTTTACCTGTGTGATGGAGTTCCTGAAGTCAGATCATCGTGAACATAGAACAATATTATTTAATTGGCAGTTTTCCAAAATGCTTTGTATTAAAAAAGAAAACAATAATCATAATAATTCATATAATATCCTGTCAATATATTCATTATGATCCATGTATCAGAATAAAATCGATATACTGATGAGCATTAATGAATCTAAAACAATTGATACCAGTACGGGACGAAATATAGCCGAACGACTCTTTCTTGGCAGTTGATACGTCGCTGGAAACGTTTGTATTGTGTAGTTATGACAAGCAATAATTTATAGCCCATTCCAATAGACCAGACAGTAATCCAGAGAACCAGGAATCTTTTCTGAACGTAATCTGACTCTGACAATCTTTCGACAACATATGTACTGTATATTGTTAAACATAAAAGCATATAAAAAAACTGGTTTATTTCATACTGGTAGGAGTGGGCTGGAAAATAGTGCTTATGTATATACCAAGTTGATAATGTTATTTGTACAAGTTTCTTTTTTCATTTGTAAGATTACCTTGTGTCTAAACTGTATCATTATTTTCCTCCCCATATCACAATAATCTTACTCGGTCACGAACCTGTTGTTGGTAGAAGGAAGCCTTACTAATTCCTGTGTCTTCCCTACAGTGCATGTGTGTTAATTGTTTCATCTAGTCAATGATCCCTTGCATTCTGTTTTTTTTTTTTTTTTTTTTTTTTCATTCTGTTGATTTTTTTCACTCTCTGTCTGTCTCAATCATCATACCCATTCAACAGCTATATAACTATACACTGTCATCCCACGTCTGTCTACAACTATACACTCACTATCCAAGCCAACTCCAGCCACTACAGTATAACCTCCTCTCCTTAACTCATAAAAGAATCGATTTAACAAGTTGTATAATAAATCTACGGACATCCCCTTTATTTACACTCCACATCTCTGTATTCCTTTCCATTTACACCCTACGCCTCTGTCTCCCCTTCCATTTACACCCCACATCCCTGTATTCCTCTTCATTTACACCCCACATCCCTGCCTGCCATTCTTCCATATACACCCCACATCTCTGTATTCCTCTTCATTTACACCACACATCTCTGTCTCCCCTTCCATATACACCCCTCATCTCTGTATCCTCTTCTATTTACACCCCATACCTCTGTACCCCCTTCCATTTACACCCCACATTCCTGTATTCCTCTTCATTTACACCCCACATCTCTATCTCCCCTTCCATTTACACCCTACTCCTCTGTATTCCTCTCCATTTACACCCCACTCCTCTGTATTCCTCTCCATTTACACCCCACACATCTGTCTCCCCTTCCATTTACACTCCATATCTCTGTATTCCCCTCCACTTTGGTCTATAGACTGTAATACTACATCGTGTAATCCACCCAGTCAGTTTAGTTGACGTAACCCCTCACAGTAGGAGTATATCCCTCCTTTCCCTCCATATAATAATAGTGTCCGTTGCCACCAGGGGTCAGTTTGCCCATAACATATTTTGACGATAACACAGCAACCTGAGATTATAAGGCTTTATAGGTAAATCAATCCTCATATGGAAAGCACACAACACTATGGATGACGAACTGAATCAGCACATTGCGAATAGAAAAGATTGACAACACGAGGTGGGAAAACATAAGGTATCGTTATCTTTTTTTTATCCACTTTACTTTTTCTTATTTGATGCAGATGGAATAGAGAGTTTTACACTTCTATGAGCCATACATGAGACTTGGACCTATTTGGAAGGAAGGATAAGTGTTTAAATGACCTGTTGTGGCCGCGGACACTATTGTTATTTGTTTGTCTGACCTGATCTCTGATAATATTGTAGTGTAGTGTAGTTCACCCTCCTCCCCCTTTGTTGTTCATTGTTGTTATCTGTTGCATTGCTCAGTGTTCATAATGTATCGTTGTTTTTTGTGGGTATTGTAATTGTTGTTGTACATATTAAGTAAATTCAGTAATGAAAGTCATGTTTTTTAAAAGGTGAATAAATTGAATTACTTCAATAAAAAAAATTAATGATTTAATAAATGACAAGAAGAATAATTCATTGATTTTGGGTAAAGTCTCATATTTTACCTTCAGACATTATTATTACTACCAACATTTTAGCTTTTACGAAAGTCATCTCCATTACCATCAACACCACACCTTCACTACCACTACCTCTACACCTTCTATAACCACAAACACGTCCTCTCACTAACACTACCACCATCATCAACACAACAGTACCACCATCACCAACATAACACAACCACCATCACCAACACATTCACTCACTAACACTACCACCATCACTAACACATCCACTCACTAACACTACCACCATCACCAACACACTCACTCACTCACTAACACTACCATCATCACCAACACACTCACTCACTCACTAACACTATACCACCATCACCAACACAACACAACCACCATCACCAACACAACACAACCACCATCACCAACACACCCACTCACTAACACTACCACCATCACCAACACACTCACTCACTCACTAACACTATTTCACCATCATCAACACAACACTACCACCATCACCAACACAACACTACCACCATCACCAACACACTCTCTATACATTTTATCCCTGTTCCTTTCCCTTCAATTCCCTGACTCCTTTATCCTCCATGCACCCACAAACCCACCCACCCACCTTTACCCTACCCATCCTTCATAGTCCTATTCCACACCCATTCTACCCCTATTCACCCACCCACCCTTCTTCTTACACCACTATTTCCCCATCCTTATTTTCTACCCTAGCAATGATTTCTCACTTTTTTTTATTCATCTTCATCTCCAACCATTATTTATCACCATGTATTATCCCTCGTCTGTCTTTCCTTCCTTCCTTCCTTCCTTCCTTCCCGGGCCAGCTATACATGTAACTAACTAACTAACCCCGTGTGTACCTTTCCTAGGGATGCAGAACCTGAGTATATCGTGTGCGTTGGTGTGTTGTATCCTGTTGGTGGCATCTGCTGTGGTGGGGACTTTTGGTATCATCCAGCGTCAGATCTCTGCTGTTCTCATCACTGGGGTTATGTACATCCTGGCCTGTGAGTCCTAATGTCTCTTGTATGTCTCGGATGAATATATTTTCTTTTATAGGTCTTGATAATATTTGCTTGTGAGTCCTAATGCTTGTCTCGGATGGATATATATGATATTTTTTTATTCTCGATAGGAAATGTCTGAGAGAAGATTGAGTAATACAGTATATTCATTGTTGTCATAACAGTGTATAGCTTATTATGAGTGGTAACCCTTACCCCGTTCTTTTCCATAACATACCACAGTACTGTATACAAACAACACTTTACAAAACTTTATCTCTGGTGTTTCTCATCCACTCGGCAGCCACCTTCGGTCTCTTCTGTCTCACTATCATGCACTTCAAGAGGAAAACCAAGAAGGACTGCGGTGTACTGGACAAACAGGTCAGTAAACAAAGTATAAGTAGTATATACATATATCACGTACTCTTACCAGTTCACCACCCTTCATATGTATAAACCCTTCATTTATACATCCTGGGAGAGTTGTGGAGTTGAAGGTGTGGTCGACTTGCCCCCAAGTTCTGATCTCCCTCTTCCCTGTATCCAGAGTAGAAGGGGGAAGGAAGAAGTAAACCCTGAGCAGAAATTAGGATGGAGGATTGTGTTATGTATTTAAGACTATAGTTGGTGTTATTCCCAGGTTCATTTTGTCTTTCCACGTGACATCCCTTGCCTATTCTTTCCTTCAGGTGAGGGCTCAGTGCTATTCCCAGGTCCATCTTGTCTTTCCACGTGACATCCCTGCCTATTCTTTCCTTCAGGTGAGGGCTGAGTACACTTCAACCCTGATATTCGAGACGGGTTGGTCACTGGACTTGGGTTGGGGTGGGGTGGTGACGTGTGTTGCTGCTGCGTTGTTGTGGCTGCTGTTGGCTCGTATCATGCGTTACAACCCCATCTCGCTGTCCTGATGCCGCCGCAACAGTCCCCACCCGTGTTCCTGTCTACTACCACGCCCCTGTCGCCACGCCCTCCTGGCCTGCCTCGGCGCCTGTCACTGCGTCAAGACAGGACCAGACTGAACATATAACAACTTGGGTTTAAGGGGAGATTTTTTTTTTTTTTTTTACAAACTGGAAGGCTACTGATTCCTCCAAACTCTGCCAGAAAACAGACGCCTTCAACAGTACTAATGGGGGATATGTCTCGTGGCATAGTTTGGAGGAATCAGAAACCTTTAAGTTCACCAACAAAAGAGGCTCCCTTTAATTAAACAGGTTCAGTAATAATACTAAGCACGGCTAAAGAGTATAACAAATATGTGAGTAATAACGATAAAGTAATTGAAAAGTCATTACAGGTGGGGACTTAAAAATCAAAAGAAAATTAAAAGGGGAACGTGCCTGGTGTATAGTCTGATAGTAGAAGGTTACAGAGTCCTTCAAACATTGCCACGAAACAACACCCATATGAAAGGAGCCTGCTGTTTCGTGGCATAGATATGAGGAATCAGAAGAAGCCTCCAATTATTCTCATCCACGATCACAGGGTCCTTAATTAAATCGCAAAGATAACCACTCGTAGTTCAGATTGATTGAAACACCAGTCACTCCTCTCCTGGAAGCTGTACAGTTGCCAGCATTTGTAACAGGTACAGTCAGCGTTGTCAATCCTCTTCTCCTGTACCAGTTATAAGTGCTGACAATTGTACAGTCGTCAGCAGAAATTCGTCCCATTCAACTCGAGTGAGAGGAGCCTGGTAATTTGCTAACACACTATAGATGAGAGTTGAAAAGTATGATTTAAATGGATAATGATCTTCAGTACTATGCATTTAATCCATATTTGTCAACTCTCAAAGTGTGTTAGCAGATTACCAGGCTCCTCTCACTCGAGCTGAATGGGACGAATTTCTGCTGACAATTGTACATACAGTTATTCATAGAAGAGAGTCACATTATAAGGCTGTTTAATTAATGGTGTGTTGTAGGAAAGACATCATGTGCTTGAGCAACATAGCCATATACATTATAGTTTCTCTCATATACTCTGTGTATGTATATATATTGACGGGTGTATTATATTTATTATATTGTATCTAATGCCCTATATGGCGTGGTACTGTACACTTGGAGTCAATAGTTCTCTCCTGGTCCGTAACACAATATAATAATTATGTTTCTCTCTCTACCAACCTTGCCTTCCACCACTCCTCCCGAATCACTTCTTCATGCAGTTAGTTGTACAGTTGTGTGTTGTACCTCGGGTCAGGACAGAATATTGACCACTAATGTACAGTTGAGCAAAGAGAAAGTGCAAGACAAATTTGGCTGTATATGACAACACCTGGCAGTTCTTTGTAGTAAAATAATCCCTCGTGTATTTATGAATGAATCACTGAGAATCCAAAGCCAATGTATAAGGTGGAACGTGATTGGCTGAACTTTGAGTGGTGGTAAAGATGTTGCCAGATACAGCCAGATTTGTCTTGCACTTCCTACTTGCTCAACTGTACAGTCACATATAAAAGTTCGTGGGGGTCCGCGTGTGGCAAACTCACACACTAACTTTTATGAGTGACTATACCTGCTGTTGCATATATTATTATTAAATTAAATTGACAGGTGTATAATAATAATAATAATAATAATAATAATAATAATAATAATAATAATAATAATAATAATATTTATAATAATAATAATAATAATAATAATAATAATAATAATAATAATAATAATAATATTTATAATAATAATAATAATAATAATAATAATATTTATAATAATAATAATAATGATAATAATAATAATTGCTGATGCTTATGATGCTTAGCGTAAAAATGGTTTCTCCTGCCACAACTTGCTGAACACATCTAGGACCTAAGCCCTAAGGGAAGAACCTCTCTTTTGGGTAAATTGGAAGGCTACCGAGTCCTCCATACTATGCCATGAAACAGTCAACCACAGATCCCCTATTAGTAACATTTAAGTCGTTTGTTTCCTGGCATAATTTGGAGGAGTCAAGGCGCTCTGAAGTACCAAAAATTTATGACCCTATCAGTAGCAATATTTAAATCTTTTGTTTCCTGGCATAATTTGGAGGAATGGAGGCGCGTCTGATCTACCAAAAGTGTATAACCCTCCTGGCATAGTTTGGAGGAATCAATAGTCACTCCAATATACCCAAAAGAGGTTCTCCCCTAAACCTGTATGATAGGCTGTAAACAAACAAACATTGTTATTATATTATTATACTTTGCAGACAATCACCTTAAAGCGCTTACCACCCACTCACTCACTCACTCACTTCTCATGTATTTATGGTCATCACTTCTCTCACCATTACCATAAACCATACTAACCTTTTATAGCGGTGTTCCTTTGCTATATATTATACAGTACGTGTAGACTTAAAAATATATATATATACAGTATATATGTATGTACAATAATGCAGTGTTATCATACCTACTGTATAGAGTCCCTATAAGCAAGCCTATGTATGTATGTATGTATCTTTGTATATGTATGTGTGTGTGTGTGTGTGTGTCTGTCTGTGTATGTGTGTGTGTGTGTGTGTGTGTGTGTGTGTGTGCCTGGGGAATAGGCTACTCTAAATTCTTCCATGTGTTGTAAATAGATTCTTTGTACATGCCTTTGAGAATTAATAAGCTTGAGGTTGTTGCTTGTATAGTGAAGGGAAATGCTTATAAACATTATTATTATTACTTTATCTATATTATATTCGACGTTCATGTTTTCATGCCTAATTTTAGATTATGATGATGTAAGACGTCAGAGGGACCCGGCCAAAAATAAATATATTGTTTACCTCCTGCTTGCCAGGTGGTGTGTCAGGCTGTGTTCACCTCACCTCACCTCACCTCACGTGTACTGTACTGTAGTGTGTATGTACCGTCATCAGTAATAATAGTTCATGTACGTGCCACCTGAGGTCACTTTATATATATAGGGGAGAGTATACCTGTACTTTTGGCATCTACATACATACATACATACATACATTAGAGTGCCTTGATTCCTCAAAAGTGTATATGTATGCCAGGAGGAAACAGGACCACATAAACAAATTATAATGGTGGCCTGTTGCCTGGAGGAATCGGTTACTCCACATTTACCAACACTGTACTTCTCCCCTTAATTATTTCCCAAGGCCAGGTATTCACATAAGCAAAGTTCACCCTTAACTTAAAATATTGTTGGTAAGCGTTTATTCATGGCAAGGACCTATTGGACCCGACACTGCTTCGAAATCATAACAACAGCTCATACAAATAGAATAGCAAAATCATTCACTGCTTCGAAATGAGCCTGAAGCACTATGGTGAAGTCAGTATTGTAAACACATACATACCAACACGTCGAAACTCTAATAAGATGTTTTGTGAATACCGGCCTTGGTAATTGGTTCGCTTTTCACAACGATAATGAATGAGAACACCAGAGGAGGAGGAGCTTCTATTATAGTCAGCAGAATGAATACTCCACCACCGTCAGCACCTAATAATAATAATAATAATAATAATAATAACAGCATCATTTAAACTCACCAACAATGACAGCTAGTGCACACATCAACAACAACAACCTTTCAACGGGGCTGCCTGCTTCAACAACAACACCAACAACAACAACAACAAGCTTTCAACAACAACAACAACAACAACAATCTTTTATCGTGTTGTCTGCTGCTATACCACTATGGGACAAAATATAACGAGCCTGGAGATTATAATATTGTAAGTGTTACGTACGTTATTAGTGTGTGTTATAAACATGTGTGTGTATGTAGAGAATAATGGATCACCAACAAACCAACCAACCATTCTGATATGATTTTAGTAAAACTGGATAAGGTTAGGTTAATTAATTCATTCCCTGTATGTACAACTGTCGACAATAATATTTTTTTCCTTCCTAAGTATAATGTGTAGCAAGCATACATATATAATGTTGCGTTGTAATCTGTGTCTTCAACCCTAGCTATAAGATAGAATAAATTGTGTCTACAGCAATGCTTTTATTTCAACTAGGTAGTGGAATGATACTATTGAATGAGAATTAGTAGTAGTAATAGTAGTAGTAGTAATAGTAGTAGTGGTAGTGGTAGTCAATACAAACACTTAGTAGTTGTCTATTTGAAGCTCTGAGTGACTGGCTGGATGTGTGTGTTTTTGTGTGTGTGTGTGTAAACTTTGGATTGTGGATGTAGTTGTGATTCGGTACAGGTTACAATGAGTTAATACAGTCAGTTCGAACGCATAGACTATATGAATCTCTCTCTCTCTCTCTCTCTCTCTCTCTCTCTCTCTCTCTCTCTCTCTCTTGGATTGTGTGGGACGTAAGTTATGACCTTTACCACCACTAGAGGTCAGTGTAATCGCTTGACCTGTGATGCTATGCTGTATGTATGTATGTGTGTGTACAGTTACATGGATATATTAGGTTATACTTTTTGTACATTAGAGTGCATTGATTCCTTCAAAGTATGCCAGGAAACAGGACCAGCAGATTAACAAAAATAAAGATGGTAGATGGTCTGTTGCTTGGAATAATTTAGAGGAATCAGTTGCTCCAGATTTACCAACACACACTGTACTTTTTCCCTCTTAACTATTACCTCGTTTCAACATTTATTTATAACATACAAACACGTCTATAACCTCATTGGGTTACATGGTCTATATGTCTAGCTCGGTACAGTGAATTTGTAGTAGTTTTGTTATTCGCTATTTACGATACGAAGCTAAACCAACTTAAAATGTATCTGTGTGATGTTTGGGTTATCGTATTTCATAGTCGGCCTAATATATTGAAGTCAGCCATAAAACTTCTCAGCCCTTCCCATTCTCTCTCCAACCTTCCCTTTCTCCTTCCAACCCTTCCCATTCTCCTTTCAACCCTTCCCATTCTCCTTCCAACCCTTCCCATTCTCCCTTCAACCCTTCCCATTCTCTCTCAAACCTTCCCATTCTCTTTCCAACCCTTCCCATTCTCCTTCCAACCCTTCCCATTCTCCTTCCAACCCTTCCCATTCTCCTTCCATCCCTTCCCATTCTCCTTCCATCCCTTCACATTCTCCTTCCAACCCTTCCCATTCTCCTTCCAACCCTTCCCATTCTCTGTCCAACCCTTCCCATTCTCTCGTCCAAAACCTTCCCATTCTCCTTCACTTTAACAGAGGGAAAATGGGAACAAGATAAACACAATTAAATACATGAACATTTTGACTTAGGCTTGTAATCCAAATTATAATAAAAAGAGACATTGACTAGTGTGTAATCAATGACATTTGTGTTTGTTCTCACACCATAAGGTCATACGAGCCAAATCACACGTGTACGACTCGTAATGAGCTAATAATAACACTGAAATAATGTTGATATGATGTTAGCCAATCAGCGCTTTTCTCCAGTATCGATTTTTGAGGTGGGCCAATCAGAGCCAGTTATTATTATAGGCGCGATATTTTAAGTTGTTGATATAACTCTTCGTAGTGCTCTCTTCTTCAGCTGTAGTGTATTTCTACCTCATTGGACTACGGTAGGTGAAGGGTTCTGTGGTATTTGTTGTATAGCATCTGTAACGTGGAGGTCGCAAACTCTCTTTCACTCCAAGCATTTAATTAAGGAACCCTATTATGTTGTAGTTAGAATATTGGAGGTAAATGAGTCCTTCAAATATTGCCACGAAACACAACAACTTTTATATCGAAGGAGCTTGTTTCGTAGCAGAGTCAGAAGGAATCAGAAGCCTCCAATTTTCACACACGATCACAGAGTCCTTTATACTTCATGAGGCTATATTCGAAGCACACGTGGATATATATTATTGCATTTTTATTTTATTTATAGCGCCGTTGTGTCAATCAAAAGACAGGCAACAGAACATAAGGGTAGGCGGGACCCATGAAAATCCAATGACCACACACACACACACACACACACACACACACATACACTCACTCACACAGACGCACACACGAAAACATAACAGAATGAACTACAGACAAATATTTACATTATGACCTACTTAGAGTGACTTAATTCCTCCAAAGTATGCAAGAAAATAGGACCACAGATATGGGGAAAAAATAATGGTGGACTGTTGCTTAGAATAGTTTGGAGGAATCAGTTGCTCCAGATTTACAAACACACACTGTGCTCGTCGTGTGTGAAAATTAGAGGCTTCTGAATACTCCTGACTCTGCTACGAAACAAGCTCCTTCGATAATAGGTTGTTGTGTTTCGTGGCAATATTTGAAGGACTCATTTACCTCCAATATTCTAACTACAACATACTGTAGGGTTCCATAATTAAATGCTTGGAGTGAGAGAGAGTTTGCGACCTCCACGTTACAGATTAATTAAATGCTTGGAGTGAAAGAAAGTTTGCGACCTCCACGTTACAGATTAATTAAATGCTTGGAGTGAGAGAGAGTTTGCTACCTCCACGTTACAGATTAATTAAATGCTTGGAGTGAAAGAAAGTTTGCGACCTCCACGTTACAGATTAATTAAATGCTTGAAGTGAGAGAGAGTTTGCGACCTCCACGTTACAGATTAATTAAATGCTTGGAGTGAAAGAGAGTTTGCGACCTCCACGTTACAGATTAATTAAATGCTTGGAGTGAGAGAGAGTTTGCGACCTCAACGTTACAGATGCTACATAACAAATACCACAGATATCCCTTCACCTACCGTAGTCCAATGAGGTAAAAATACACTACAGCTGAAGAAGAGAGCACTACGAAGAGTCATATCAACAACTTAAAATATCGCGCCTATAATAACTGGCTCTGATTGGCCCACCTCAAAAATCGATACTGGAGAGAAGCGCTGATTGGCTAACATCATATCAACATTATTTCAGTGTTATTATTAGTTCATTATGAGTCGTACACTTGTGATTTGGCTCGTATGACCTTATGGTGTGAGAACAAACACAAATGTCATTGATTACACACTCGTCAATGTCTCGTTTCATTATAATTTGGATGACAAGCCTAAGTCAAAATTTTCATGTATTTAATTGTGTTTATCTTGTTCCCATTTTCCCTCTGTTAAAGTGAAGGAGAATGGGAAGGTTTTGGACGAGAGAATGGGAAGGGTTGGACAGAGAATGGGAAGGGTTGGAAAGAGAATGGGAAGGGTTGGAAGGAGAAAGGGAAGGGTTGGAAGGAGAATGGGAAGGGTTGAAAGGAGAATGGGAAGGGTTGGAAGGAGAAAGGGAAGGGTTGAAGGGAGAATGGGAAGGGTTGGAAGGAGAAAGGGAAGGGTTGGAGAGAGAATGGGAAGGGTTGAAAGGAGAATGGGAAGGGTTGGAAGGAGAAAGGGAAGGTTGGAGAGAGAATGGGAAGGGTTGGAAGGAGAATGGGAAAGGTTGGAAGGAGAATGGGAAGGTTAGAGAGAGAATGGGAAGGTTGGAGAGAGAATGGGAAGGGTTGGAAAGAGAATGGGAAGGGTTGGAAGGAGAAAGGGAAGGTTGGAGAGAGAATGGGAAGGGTTGGAAGGAGAAAGGGAAGGGTTGAAGGGAGAATGGGAAGGGTTGGAAGGAGAAAGGGAAGGGTTGGAGAGAGAATGGGAAGGGTTGAAAGGAGAATGGGAAGGGTTGAAAGGAGAATGGGAAGGGTTGAAAGGAGAATGGGAAGGGTTGAAAGGAGAATGGGAAGGGCTGAGAGAGAATGGGAAGGGCTGAGAAGTTTTATGGCTGACTTCAATATATTAGGCCGACTATGAAATACGATAACCCAAACATCACACAGATACATTTTAAGTTGGTTTAGCTTCGTATCGTAAATAGCGAATAACAAAACTACTACAAATTCACTGTACCGAGCTAGACATATAGACCATGTAACCCAATGAGGTTATAGACGTGTTTGTATGTTGTAAATAAATGTTGAAACGAGGTAATAATTAAGAGGGAAAAAGTACAGTGTGTGTTGGTAAATCTGGAGCAACTGATTCCTCCAAATTATTCCAAGCAACAAACCATCTACCATCTTTATTTTTGTTAATCTGCTGGTCCTGTTTCCTGGCATACTTTGAAGGAATCAATGCACTCTAATGTACAAAAAGTATAACCTAATATATCCATGCAACTGTACACACACATACATACATACAGCATAGCATCACAGGTCAAGCGATTACACTGACCTCTAGTGGTGGTAAAGGTCATAACTTACGTCCCACACAATCCAAAGAGAGAGAGAGAGAGAGAGAGAGAGAGAGAGAGAGAGAGAGAGAGAGAGAGAGAGAGATTCATATAGTCTAAGTGTTCGAACTGACTGTATTAACTCATTGTAACCTGTACCGAATCATTACATCCACAATCCAAAGTTTACACACACACACATAAACACACTCATCCAGCCAGTCACTCAGAGCTTCTAATAGACAACTACTAAGTGTTTGTATTGATTTGAGTTTTTTATTATTATTATTATTATTATTATTATTATTATTGTGCCGTAGCGTCAATCAAAAGACAGGCAACAAAACATAAGGGTAGGCGAGACCCATGAAAATCCAATGACCACACACACACACATACATCACGAAAACATAACAGAATGAAACACGAGAATACAGTCAAATATTTACATAATGAAGCTCTGTGGTGGTATTCAGTCAAGTCACGCACAATAATAACCTTAAGTCTCATTGATAGAGAATACGAAGCACATCAAAGCTCTTTTTTTTTTTCAGCGTTAAATGCGATATAACATTATCATACTGAGAAATGTAGAACCCACCTCGGCTTCGAATCTTCATATGACAAAGGTTACATGAATAGAGTCGAACCCTTCTCAGTGGTTTGGTTCAGAGGTTTGGGCCGGTATTCATAAATCCTTTCAGAGTTCACACTTGTTCGTATAGTTTCATTACTGACCTATCTATCTACCTATTCATATGTCTATCTACCTATTTATATGTCTATCTACCTACCTATCTATCGTAAAACCTCTCACAGTTCACATTTGTTCATATATATATATATAATTATCTTCATTACTGACTGGGTCACCAAAGTGTTTTATGATTCAGACTCATTTAAAAGCAGTGAACCATTTATTTCCTCCTTTTGAAGTATAAGCTAGTCTATATTTTGGTTTCAAAGCAGTATACCGGGTTCTAGTCGTTGCCATGAATGAACGTTTATGAACCAAATGCTATATATAATAAGTTTCGGAGTGAACTTTACTGTTATAATAGATACAGACCATTCTCTCCCTCACTGTTTCTCTTCCACTTTTCCATCCTTCCTTCCTTCCTTCATGTGGGTAATTTCACGCATGCGCTGTTTATCAATTGGTGGGAACAGAGGTTATGACGGGGGTCAGGTTTGCTGGATTGGTTAGTTCTTGACACACCTCGCCAGTGAATACAAGTGTTGAAGTGAACTATCCGACTTGATCCTGTTAATTCGCCGGTTTTTTTCTGTAATATTTTTTTTAAATCTTTATTCGTTTTGATGGAAGGTAAAAGCGTTAAAGGGTAAATACTATTACTTTAACCTACTCAAGACCGAACGTCACCTATATAATTATGACCTTTTAATGTGTGAAAAAAAAAGGACTGATGCATCGTGTGTGTGAAAAGAAAAGGACTGATGCATCGTGTGTGTGAAATAAGTGTACCATTTAAACACAGAGGATAAACCCGTGGGTACTCTGACCATTGATTGTTTTGCTATGTGTTCCTTATACCGGCACAGAACATATACATAAGAATGTGATGGTAAACTTTATCAACGGAACGTGAATTAAGGGACCTCGTGATGTAGTCAGAAAATTGGAGGTTAGCGAGTCCTTCCAACATTGCTACGAAACACCCCTTATACACTGAAGAAGCTTGTTTCGTGGCATAGTCAGGAGGAATCAGAAGCCCCCTGGTCCCATATACGATCACAGGGTCCTTAAGGGTGAGTATTATGTCGTGTTGGTGTTCAGATTGAGATTAATAAGGTGTAATATAGTTTTGGTACAGTCACTGTCATAAAGTCCTGCATGGGGTGAATGAAAGGGATTCGTGAGTAAATCTTAATGAAGCAATGTTAGAGACCAATAACTCTAGTTTCTCACTATTTGAAGATGTTCCAGGACTATTAGCCGAGACTATACATACATACATTAGAGCACCTTGCATACATACATACATCTGTATTCCTCCAGAGTATAATATATTTAATTTTGGAAACTGGATCAGATAAGCAATATTAATTAATGGTAAATTAGGAGGGCTTCTGAATCCTCCACACTATGTAAAATAACAAGTACCCTCTTCCCCTACCCCTCCCATTAGTGTCTGTAAATATTGGAGTCTTTATATTGTTTCCTGGGATAGTTTGGAGGAATATGTAGTGCTTCTATTTACTATTCAGACATAGACTTAGAATTGTCCATCGTGCTCGTAGATAACCACCGGGTTTTGACGCCCCTTTGGATCCCTTCAACCTCTTTCAATTCTTAAACTGTCCTTCCTTTCCAGAATTATTGCTTGTGGTGATATAGGTGGTGGTACTGGAAGGGTTTTGATGCCCCTTCAGATCTATCCTTGCTCTTACAGCTGGGTACCCATTTACTGCCAGGTGAACAGGGACATAGGGGGTTGGGAAAGTTGTGCAACAATTCCACTGACCCAGGAATGGAGTCCGGGCTCTGTCACGTGCCAGGTGAGTGTGCTAACCGTTACACCATCAGCACCCTCCTTCATTAAAGTAATATGTAGTTGTTATTGGAGGTGAATAATTTATTGTATGTCATTTAAATTGGAGCCTGTGGTTATTTCTCAAAGCCATGTTTTTTGTTTTAACTTAATGATTTGTAGGGGATAAAGTGTTGATGGCAAATTGGAGGGCTACGGAATCCTGTAAAGGGTCCCAAAACAGAACCCTTGATAGAAACATTGGTGATTTGTTGCTGGGATAGTTAACCCTGCAGTGTACCAAAAATGGTTATCCCTGTAATAGATTTGCCATTAAGATCTGAAAATGGAGTGTAGAAATTGGTGAATTCCAACTGATGGCAAGTTAAAAAAATTTCTTGCAGTACTTTTGCTTGTCTCATATGAAAGTAAATGTCTTATACACAACGTTTTGTAAGTGACTTTGCAAAGGAATTAATTTGTATTAAGTACAGTAAAAGTGGTGTAAAGTAGACGAATCTATTTAGGAATAACTTTTAACTAGGTAATATTATATAGGCAAAGTGTTTTTGTTGTGTTTCAGGTTATGAAGGACCAAAGCAGAAGTTGCAGTCGTTGTTGAAGTTCCTCGAGCTGTTTGGGTGAACAGCCCCAAGCTCCTAAAGAAGGCCATGGGCTGAACTGGGCTTTCCCACAGTGCCCTCAGAGTGCATGTTGTGTTGCTGGCGAGTGTGGTTGTGTACATTGCAGTAATGTATGTCTATGTACAGTCGGCGGCAGAAGTCCTGTCTCGACTGCTTCACCAAGACGTGCAGTGTTCATGGACTCGAGAAATACGCACGTTTTCTACACCTACTAATCTTGAGTCTATGAACATCGCGTGCCTCGGTGAAGCAAGTGAGGCGACAGGACTTTTACCGCCGACTGTACAGTGGTCTGGGCGCACCAGTGCATACCATCTTCTGTAAAGGGTTGGTAGTCCAGCCTTCATTGCGGACAGCACTGGTGCGTGGGGTTTGACTCCTTTTCCTGGGAGGACCCCCTTCCCCCCTGATGGCAATATTAGAGGGGGAAGTATTACTCTGTTAGTTCTCAAAGGCGCCTGAGGTGCCCCCACGTTGCTCCTTCGGGAGCGGTGGGTGGCCCGTGGGTGCCCTGGGGAACACAGGGGTTAGCCATCCATTTATATTGAAGTAGCATGTCACTACTTTGATATGCCAGAAACTTGTTTTCCAACTATTAACATTTTTAATTTTTTTTTTTTTTTAGAAAAAAAAAAAATCTAAATCTGCTCTGGATGATCTCCGGAGAGTTTTTGAGGTAAAATAATAAAGATTGTTGTAGTGTATATGTTTTCTTAACAAAATGTTAGACTTGAAATAAAAAAAATAAAAGATGAATGGTGGTTCCTTGATTTTATTGGAAAAGAACAATTAAAGATTATAAAATCTCTAATGAATATTAAACTCCATTATTAAATGTATATAATGAAAAATACATTAAAAAGGATTGAAACAAAATGTATAAACAATGTGGCCATTGCTAAATACAATTATTAGCAATATCTAATGGAAATCTATATCTATCAATACTGAAAATGTAGTTTTGTATGTCTATAAATACTAATTTTCTAGATCAATGAATACTGAATTTCTAGGAGACTTTCAATTACATGCAGTAAGACTTCAGTTTATTGAACCTACATAAGTTATACAATCAGTACATTTGTACAACATTTCTACTCCTTAGTATATACTTGGCAATGCTGGTTCCCCAAACATCTTTTCCCAAGAAAAAGGGAACTTCCACTTTGGATCCTTTTCCTGAAACAAATGATCATGTATTAAATGGGGTGGACTTGATAAAAACAATCAAGTTGTTTTAGATATTCAGAAGGTTACTATTAAAACATTTCTAAATAGGCAGAAACACACCATAATTAATTTTTAAGAAGAGTGTGCTGGGAAAAGTCACTGTTACTGACTACTTACAAACCCAGATTTACATCTATCTATATGGGCAGCAGAGGTGCTCGCATAAAGGGAATGATCTTCATATGGGAAAAATTACTTTAGACATTTACTATTTAGATTGATACAGTATCAAAGTAAAGCTGTATACAATTTTAATTCAACCTAAGCCAAGGCAGTGCTAAGAAATATACACAAATAATTATGATAAAAGGTAAATGCTCAACATTAAATCGAATTAAAGATCCTTGTTAATCAAAATGTTTACTAGATTACACTATTTTCCTCAATATAAGAAAAGGAACTACATACCTTTATGAATGTTTTCCATGCATTTAAGTAATTTACTAAGGCAACTGCATCTATAGTGTTGTCACCTTCATCCACAAACTTGAACAATGCTGTCGTTGGTAATTCACTGGAAAAAAAAAAAAAAAAAAAAAAAAGCCTACAGTATAGTACAATACATGTTTAGTCTACCAATCTATATCTATCCAGAGCTCTGTTAATTCATTCCCTCCACCAACACCAAGGTGATTAAGGCAAATAAGTCTCCTTGTTCCAACCATCACTCTTTCCACAAACAAACCCTCCTCATATAAACAAGTAAAACAGCCAAATTATCAAAACAGTTTTCAAATATCGCAATGCTCGTCCGTATTGTTGAATGCCATTTATTGCAATATTTCTCTAATGCCCTGAGGGAGCCAAGATAACGGTTATACAAAAGTACATTAGATGTTCTGGAACATCCGAGGAATGGGAAAGAATATATCAAGGTCTAAATTTAGAGTATCGCATTTAATCACTTTAAAACTTCTCAGTTCATTCTATGCTGAGGGCAAAACTAATATTTTTCCCTACACCACCTCATCATTTAGCTTCAAAATTAACTAAAAATAAGGGACAACTCAAGTCCAACACACAGTAAAAATCTAATTTTTTACTCTTTAGCTACAAGATAACTACACCATAAGACATTTTTACATATCAACTGACCAGGTATCAAGGAACTGCTTGACAAATCCAGCCCCAGACAGGAAGCGATGTTTGGTCCCATTCTCATCAGTTCTTTCCTCCAGTTCCATTCCTCCAGCATTCCTGAAACACACACAATATCATTATAATCAACTTCAATTATACACACACTTTACAACTGTCTAGTGTTGTAAAGGGTAAGAGCAGTGGAACTAAGTTACTTAAGAGAACCACATTGAATCTAACAGAGGGACAGGCCAAGTAATGAGGACATCTGCCAGCTATAATGTTCAGTGTGGCAATGAGGTCGATGTGTTGTAAAGTGTAAAGGCCCGTCCACACGATCGAGCAGTGCTCGCGAACACAAGTGAGCCGTTTGCCTGTCGACGGGCTTGCCGCTTGTGTTCGCGAGCTAACCAGCAAACTGCCCGTGCTGGTGGTGGTTCGAATTCACCGAACACTGCGGCCAAGGGGCCGTGGTTGTCAGTATTATCGCTGGCAATCAAGCAACATGTGAAATGTATTTGGGTCCATTCTCTTGTACTTTATGAATTCATTCGTATTCCCAGCTTTTAATTCCCGTAATATTGTCACATGACTTCCCAACCGTTTCCTTTTTATTAGCCTGGTCCTGCCTGGCTGGGACTGGTTGGACACGTTCATTTGGACACAACAACAAGTGTGCCCGCCGCGTGCACAAGCGGTAAGCCCGTCAACAGGCAAACAGCTCGGTTGTGTTCGCGAGCACTGCTCGATCGTGTGGACGGGCCTTAAGAAGTACAGTAACAACCTGTGGAGTTTTGGTTGTTTAGCTACCGGTACATGGAAGAAATGGATGGTGAGAGGCTCGTTAAAATGTTTGACAGAGATAGTGGGAATGCTAGACTGAGCATAATGTGGCCAAGGATTGAATTTCCTGACTATTTTGAGGAATTGCTGAATTTTGATAAGGATAGAGAAGCTGAGATTGTTGCTTTGGGAAGGGGAAATGGAGTAAACCGGTTGGAGGGTTTAATGAGGAGCCGATAAGAAAGATGGTGAAAGGGGCAATGAGGGAGATGAAAACTGGGAAAGCTTCAGGTTTGGATGGATGCGCTGTACAGTGTCTAAAATTTGGTGGAACAAGTATGATGGAGTGGTTGGTAAGGTTATTGATGATATGTTTTGACAGTGGTATGGTCCCAATAGATTGTCTGAGTGCTTGTATAGAACCTCTATATAAGGGAATAGGGGGTAGATACCAATGGACGAGTTTCAGGGGTAATAAGCCTTTTAACTGTAGTAGGAAAGCTGTATGGGAAGGTGCTGATAAAGAGAGTCAGAGAGGGTACGGAGGCTGTGATTGGTGAAGAACAAGGTGGCTTTAGGAGAGGAAGAGTTCGTGTGCACCAGAGATTTGCAGTAAGGCAGGTGTGTGAAAAAGTATTTAGAGAAAAGGAAAGAAGTAGTATGGGCATTTATGTATCTAGAGAAAGCATATCACAGTAATAATAGAAATTGAATGTGAAAGGTTTTGCAGTTGTACGGGCTGGATGGAAAATTAATGAGGGGGGAAATTATTGAGAGGGATGAAAAGTTTCTATGTGAACAGTAGAGCGTGTGTTAGAGTGGGAAGTAACGTGAGTGAATGGTTCCCAGTTAAGGTGGAACACTGTCAAGGCTGTGTGATGTCACCATGGTTGTTTAACATTTATATGGATGATATGGTAACAGAGATAAATGCCAGCGTGATGGAGCGAGGACTGAGTTTGGTGGACAACAAATTTGGGCCTAAACCAATTACTGTTTGTTGATGATACAGCACTGGTGGCAGAGTCAGAAAAGGAACTGAGTATACTGAGAGATGTAGGAGGGTAGCAGAGGAGAGAAGGATGATTATATTGCTAAATGGTGAAATATTGGAGGAGGAGGTGGAGTGCTTTAAGTATTTGGGGTCATAGGTGACGTTGGATAGCGACAGAGGTAAAATCTAGAGTAAATCACGTAGGAAAGGTGCTTAGAGGAATGAATAGGATGTTTGGCTGTACATCACTTAGGATGGATGTACAGAGGAAGTTGAATGAAGGGATAGCAATGCCTACTACACTGTATGGAGCGGAAACAGGGAATATGGGAGAAAGTGAGAAGAGAAGGTTGAATGTAGTAGAGATGAGATGTCTGAGGAGCATGTGTGGTGTAACTCGAATGGACAGAGTCAGGAATGAGGAAGTGAGAAGGACAGGTGTCATGAGAGAGTTAGCAGGCCGTGCAGAACAGTGTGTTAAGATGGTTTAGACATGTGGAGAGAAAGGAGATAAATTGAATGGTAAAGAGGATAGGGGGCTCAGAAGTGGGAGGTACAAGGAGGAGAGGAAGGCCACAGAAGAGATGGATGGACACTGTAAAAGTAGCTCTGAGTGGAAGAGGTATATCTGTGGAGCAAGGCAGAGTGATTGCACGTGACAGAAACAAGTGGAGGAGGGTGGTGAATGCTTGAAGAATGGATACGGCTTCACGGTCCTTGGGGGAGGGACCTGCATTGAGTGTGGCCCATGGACCGGTTGGATGCGGGAGAGGGAGTTTGCCTTGTAGTGAAGTGGCAGGGGTAAATCAGATTTTGCTGTCGGACCTTGCTATGGATGCAAACATAGTGGTGTGCAGGTAGTTTGCTACCAACCACCACCATTGTGGATTATGGCAATAAATTCCAATGACTGACCTTAAAGCCTCTAGCTGTGTCTCAGGCAGCTTGGAAGTAAGATAGCGTAGCTGAGAGCCAAACAGCTGATCACTGCTCCAGCGTTCATAGGCATTACAAGAGGCTAGGACCACCACTTCCTTTATCCCCACTGTCTTAATCCATGTACAAAGTTCCTTCAGCAGACTCAATCTTTCTCCCTGTAGGTTGGTTAGAGAACATTATATCAGTACAGAAGTGTATAATGTGTCATGTATGAATTAAGTTTATATGTAGGGTTCTGTATAACACTATCACACACACTCGATATACAGTACACATTTTATATTAAACTACAGTATATATATAATGCATATATATTCAACTAGTATACAGTACAGTATATGAGTGTTATTTTAACAGTTATTTAATCATGTTATGCAAGCCATGTGGAATACAAACAAGCTTGGATAAATTTATTTTCAATGATGACTTTCCCAATATTCCTATACAATATGTATATACTTAGATTCAATTTAATATATGATCAGAATACTGTACAATATAGATACTGGTACTCAAAAACAGTATAAAAATTATTATCTCCAAATGGAAATTTCAGAAATACAGTATACAGTATTTACCTTGATGAGTGGGGATCTAATCTGAAGAAAAACCAGTGAAAGGTTAGGGGCAACATGAAGGTCTGCACTGGTGGTGACATCCTTGGAACTGGAAGAATATGGATTCCCACCAACCAACGGCAACAGGGCTGGGTGATGAATCAATCCAATCTGCAACAAATGGTCATTTTTGGTTCTAACTTGGCATTCATTCATATCCAAGCTACAATACTAAATACTCTTTTCCCTAATGAAAATGCTCAATACCCACTTCCTCTAAACCTTTCTTAATACATTCATCAACAACCTCAAGTCGTAATTTCTATTTCTGAATAATATATATATAATAATACTGTAATAATAATAATAAATAGTAGTAATAATAATAATAATAATAATAATAATAATAATAATAATTACTGTCTAATTTATCATATTGTTGGAAGGGATCTTCATTTGTTACATTAAAATTGGAACTTATAAACAACATACAGTACAGAAATCTCTCAATATCTCTTTACCATCTAACCACAAGGATAACAGCCTACATTAAGCCATCCTGGTGGCCCAATGAGTACACAAATACTTGAACAGGGAATATTTTATATCATAAGTCAGAACTGCATGAAACAATTCTTCACTACAGTAGACAAAATAATAAGTATACTATAGAATATTACAAATATTAGCTCTGAACAACACACATTCCCGAGTGGTTATGCAAAAATTTCAACGAAGTTCTTCAATTCTGGCTGCATGTACAGTCACCAACAAAAGCGCTGTCACCCCACCAAGTAACTTTTGAAGCTTGGAACTCGCAATGTTGTGAATTCAAAGCACCAGACATAAACAACACTTCCCTGCTGTGAAGCTTATTGGGTTTATGACTTGGCAGATGAGGTAACAACACTTTTGTTGATGAGTACAACATACCTGTAGGTTACTGTACAAATGGAATAATGGAACACCATACCTTTTGACAAGATGTATTGTTGATGAGGAGGTCCACTGCCAACTGTCCCACATTACCCACACTAACTGATGGCTGCAAAACAATAATACCATTGTAGAATAATAGAGTACTGATAAACATTATTACTGTAGTAATACTTTACTTTATCCAACTGATATTACCAATGTAACAAAATAGTTGCTATATAGCCTTGAATTACATAATAGGTATTGTACAATATAATGTAGCATGAAGTGCATAACACAGTACCTGGTAATCTCTACAGTATAATATTTAATAAGTTAGTTCTGACATGGAGGAAACAGATCGGGTCCGAAGTAGCGCCCAAACTCTTACAGTACAACCCACATCTTTACCATCAGTGGACCATATTCAAGCACATTCGATGGCGAAAAAACAATAGAGCCGTCGTACCAGTACCACACCATCGTATGCACCATGAATGTTCTTGCATACGGCCTAATATCTCCCTACAGGCTAAGGAACCAAATTTTTTCAATGTGCCTCAACAGATACCTTTGAAAAACCTTAAGGGGAATAGTACACCTTGGTTACATTGGAGTGCCTTGATTACCCCAAAGTATGTCAGGAAACGAAACTAGGTTAGTAAAATTAATGGTGTCCGGTTGATTGGAATAGCTTGGAGGAATCAGTTGCCTCCAGATTTACGAACACTGTACTATCCCCTTAAGTCTTTGTTTAGAATACTGGGTAACTCTTGTCTTAATTTAATGTTTGGGGGTTGTACGGTATTTTGCCTCGGTCAGGTCCTGGTACTTTATCACGGTTATTTCAGGGTAGTTTGCTCAGGTTAGGTCACGGTAGTTTGCCCAGGTTAGGTCCCGGTAGTTTGCTGCAGTCTAGGTTAGGTTAGGTAAGGTCAGGCTAATTTCAAAATGCCCTATCTTCGAAATGAGGCACTTCCGAAGAAAATGCCATAGAAGAAAAGTGTCTTAGAATGGTATAACTTAGTGGATAAAGAAGGTAAAAACGGTATTTATTGAAAGAATTACCGTTTTGTAGCAGTGTTGCCAGATCAGGCTAGGTCCCAGTATTTTGCCCCGGTCATTTCTTGTACTTTACCACGGTATTTCCCGGTAGTTTGCCCGGGTTAGATCCCAGTAGTCTGATGCAGTCTAGGTTAGGTTAGGTAAGGTCAGGCTAATTTCAAAATGCCCCATTTGAAATGGGGCATTTGCGGAGGAAATGTCATACCATAGAAGAAAATAGTCTTAGAATGGTCTAAATAAGTGGGTAATGAAGGTAGAAAAACCGTACGCGATAACGGTAATTCTTTCAATATTTACCGTAAAAACAGAGTACCGTAGATATTTACCGAATATATCCCGTTAAATATAACATACCATTACCAGAGTATATCCCATCATAATATAACATACCATTACCAGAGTATATCCCATCATATAACAACATACCATCATAATATAACTTACCATTACCAGAGTATATCCCATCATATAACAACATACCAGGTATTTATTGAAAGAATTACCGTTTTGTAACAGTGTTGCCAGATCCGGCTGGGTCCCAGTATTTTACCCCTGTCATTTAATGTACTTTATCACGATTATTTCCCGGTAGTTTGCCCAGGTTAGGTCACGGTAGTTTGCCCAGGTTAGGTCCCGGTAGTCTGATGCGGTCTAGGTTAGGTTAGGTTAGGTTAGGTTAGGTTAGGTCAGGTCAGGTAAGGTCAGGCTAATTTCAAAATGCCCCATTTGAATATTAAGTATCTTGGAAATGGAGCATTTGCGGAGGAAATGCCATAGAAGAAAATAGTCTTAGAATGGTCTAAATAAGTGGGTAATGAAGGTAGAAAAATCGTACGCAATAACGGTAATTCATTCAATATTTACCACATACCATCATAATATAACTTACCATTACGAGAGTATATCCCATCATAATAACATACGGTATTTATTGAAAGAATTACCGTTTTGCAACAGTGTTGCCAGATCTGGCTAGGTCCCAGTATTTTACCCCGGTCATTTATTGTACTTTATCACGATTATTTCCTGGTAGTTTGCCTAGGTTAGGTCCCGGTAGTTTGCCCAGGTTAGGTTCCGGTAGTCTGATGCGGTCTAGGTTAGGTTAGGTCAGGTCAGGTAAGGTCAGGCTAATTTCAAAATGCCCCATTTGAATATGCCCTATCTTGGAAATGGAGCATTTGCTGAGGAAATGCCATAGATGAAAATAGTCTTAGAATGGTCTAATTAAGTGGGTAATGAATGTAGAAAAAACGTACGCAATAACGGTAATTCATTCAATATTTACCTAACATATCATTATCAGAGTATATCCCATCACATAACAACATACCATCGAAATATAACATACAATCATCATATAACATACCATTATCAGAGTATATCCCGTTATATCAGGCTGTTTTAACACGTTATACACTGGAAAGAACACCATATTGACCTCAAAGTATTATAATTATATGTTCTGTTATCTATATTTAAGTCAGTACCCAGGAATAATAGTCAAATTGGCCTGGAAATAATAATAATAATGTTTAAATGCTTTCCTCGGAGGCCATTAGATGACTGACGGGTTGCTTTGTTTTGGTCAGTACAGTGTTGCCAGATGTGTTAATAATCTGCTGCAGTACTACCAACTCCGGGGGAAAATATTAAAGTCAATCCATTTAATCCATTATAATTTCTCATTCCTTCCCATTTTTCGTTATTATGTTGACTTGGTGGACTCGATCATGCTCCATTTTTTACATAAAAGATCCCGAATTCTACATTTTTGCACATTTCTGCAAAAAAAAGGTAGTGGAGAATGTTCATTTTACAATTTTTACCACATCTTTATAAATAGTAGATATTCAATTTTTCGTTTATGGATTTTTATTTTCATGTGTTTTGCTATTTCTTTATCATGGTCCATTCTTTTTTTTTATTATTCTTTAGCCTTGTTGTTGTATAAATATTAGGCTCGTATTCCTCGTGTGTTTACAAATATTAGGCTCGTATTCCTCGTGTGTTTACATTTTGCTACCATGGCGACCCAAGATGATGCTACCACGCTCTCACCTGAACTCAACACTATTTTGAGTGATTTACAGCACCAACACAAGGCCAAGAGAAGAAAAGCCCTTGAGAAGTTTGAAAGTGTGGTGTTTGATGATGACAAGACGTTAGATAAGGATTATTTAACCAAGATATTAGAGTATAGCAAGGGACGTCTGGTGATGTGCCTGAGTGATGTGTCTGAGATGAACCGTATAACATCAGCCTCCATCATCCTAAAGTTTATACAGCTGTCCGTAATGACCGAGAAACACCTGATTGACATAATACCTGTCACTCATCATAGACTGGCTACCGTACCAATAGTTGAAGAGAGTGAGGATGCGAGGTTACTCTTTATTAATATCATTCAGGCATTGACCACCCTGTTCCAAGCCAAGATGATTCCCCACATGAACGACATTGTTAATATACTCAAAGAGGCGGTGATCGACCCCAGTCCCGAGGTGCGCAAGGCCGCCGCCGAGTGTGTGAGCAGCTACGCCCGGGCAACAAGGGAAAAGTTTCACATGCAGTCCGAGTCATTGGTTAAGCCGCTCCTCAAGGCTTTACATCACCAACGCTTTAAAAATAGGATAGCATGCATTAATGCCTTAGGTAGGTGTATACAGTACACTAATATAATTGTTTTTATATAATCTCGGTGCATGCAATCGAGGTATATTTGCCATAGAATAGTTTTTTCTTACAATAAAAATAAAAAAATTCTATGTCTAAAGAGGTTGTTAGCTGTGTCATGCTCAATAAGCTATTATTTATAGCATAGTTTATTTTGTAAGTTTTATCCAGGCTTTATTAAGTGATATAAACTAAACAACCCTAATGAGTAAGGGGGATTGATGGAGAGGACAATTTGGATTTGTAAAATGCCTGTGTAAAAATAATATATAGTGGAACCTTGAAAATTTTATGAATTTTAAATATAATCCCTATTGGGTGCCTGATTAAAATGCTAATTAGAATCACCATAGTGATATATACCATACCTTATGCTAGAGTAGAATTGTTTATAATTTTCCCAATCTTCGGAAGCCTTGTTGTTCATGATTGTTAAAATATTATTGGTAAGAATATTACGGTATGATTTCAGGTGACATTTTACTTTACGGAGACAGCAAAGTGATACAAGATGTGAGTGGACCTCTGGCTAGGTGTGCAATGGATCTGCCCCAGGTGCGCTTGGCTCTTGTTGAAATTGGGGGTAATTTGGCCCTCGACATGCCTGACCGATACTCCTACTGGCACCGCATCCTGCCCATCCTTCTCTTTGGGTACCGTATTGGTGTAGGGAACATTATGAGAAATGTTATTATTTAATTAATGAGAGCTACTGTATGCTTTAACTTCATATTCCAGCTGTGTTTTATATATACAATATAGGCCTATAAGGTATGTAAAGAATATTGGCTGATTGTCAATACCAGGAATTTCTAGCTCCCTATTACCTGTATTGGTATATTCATTGGTTAAAAAAACTATTTTGCATCGAGTCTTACATACTATATCGAGTACTGTACTTACCTATGTCATCATACAAAGTTATAATTTTTTAATCCATTCTTTGACTTCATAGGTTGAGGGATGATGATGTAGATGTGAGACACAGAGCAAAAGAACTGTGGAGGAAAGTTGGAGGCAAATATGAAGAAGAAAATGAAGATCACTTGAAAGTAGATATCGAGTTTGATGTAGCTGTGCATCACTATCCTCCTTCAGGTACCATTACTGATTGAATAGGCACCTTTTGTCTGCAGTTTTTAGCTAATTTTTATAAATAAGATTAGTACTATATCTGTGCTGATAACTTATTGGAATGGAGTTACTATAAAAGATATGGAAAAAAATCAGGGAGTAATATATTTCTATATTTCTACTTATAATGTGTATAGCATGACCTGATAATCCACTTGAGTATTATACAATTATATAACTACAGGCTGTATCTGAGTCATGCATTAACATTATGACAGTACAGTACGGTACCTCTGTTAGACCTGAGTGCCTTCTATCACCACTTACTATACCCCTTACAGAAGAGAGGCCGGGTGTTGGATGTCGAATGTTAGTACAGCGCTCACTTGTCCACATCCTGCCTGGTCTCATGACAGACCTGGATGATTGGCAGGCTGGATCAAGACTTCAATCAGCAAAACTTCTCACAACCTTGGTGCTCAATGCTGACAAGGGAGTGACACAGTACACAGAAAAAATACTTACTGGACTCTACCTTGCTGCTGGAGACAAGGAAACCAATGTTGTGAGGCAGGTCAGTTTCAAGTTGTGATAAATTTTACGCAATATTAGTATATGTAAATCTTTATTTGCTGGCAGGACAATTTTTGATGAAGTTGCTATCATTGTTATAATAATGGTCATGCAGTGAATCTCTCATCAGTATTACTCACAGGCTGTATTTCTATTAAGGTGTTGGAATGCAGCAGTTACCTGGGTTACTTTGTTGAGCCTGCCACTTACCTGCCCCTTGTCCTGCCAAGATTATGTGCAACTGGCCATGGAGAACGAACATTATCTGTTTTATCAGCCCTAATTTCCAGTGGACAGACTGACCTCCTTCAACCACACTTTCAAGAGATCATAAAAGCAGTGTATTGTGAAGAAGTAGCATTCAACTCTCAGACTGAACATCAATCTTCTCTCCTCCAGCTATTGGAGGGTTTGCTAAAGAATTGTAATCCATCAGAAAGCAGTTACGAGTTATTTAATATATTGCTGTTTATTATGTCATCGTCAGCAGAACAGGAGAATGTAGACTCTGCTTTACAAATACTGGAAATTTTAGCACAAAAGACGGGACATACAGAAGTAAAGGAATTATTCAGCAGGCATACAGGAATAATCTTAGAGAAGAGCCTTTCCTCAGCATCTGCTTGGACAGAACATAACCCTCACTTTTTAATGTTTGTTGGACTCCTTGAATTGGCTGGTAAGTTATGATAAGTAATTACTTTATAGACTTTGCAATAGTTAAATAGTGTTGATAAACAGTATTTTATCTTGTGGGGGGGGGGGGTCAGCAGCACCATAAAATAGGAAGTTTGTCGAGCTTCTCAGTTCAGTAAGCAACTACTAGGTCCCATCTTGCATACAAATGCATACTGTCATCAAATATCTCATTCGGGTTACTTGGCCTATTTTCAGAATTCATTTTCAAACCATTTGGCCTCCACTTGAAATGGATTATTTATTCATCAAATGCAGTAACATGAAATGTATTACTGTAAAAAAAAATTTAAATGTAATTTATTGGACCCCAGAAAATATTTTATTTAATACATTCTCTTACTCTTTTAGGTGAAGTACTAGGACATGAACTGAAGCAACTCATGAGTGTTTTGTCTGCATGTGTAGGCAAAAAGCAGGATCCATTTGTTGCTCTTCGCTGCTTATCTCGACTACGAGGATTGCTGACAAGAGAAGACCAGCCTCTTAACTCAGGGGATGAGCTTCACAAATGGCTTCCTGTGATTATCTCAGGTACGGAACACTTTTCTAATTAATTCACTGCTTACTTAATAAATAAACAACATATTATACTCCTGTGTCGCCTTATAGAATTCTGAAATAAATTAGACATTAATTTACCATTATCACTACTGTACTCCATTTCCCATTTTTTCACAAAGGGTTGGGGGCTCATGAGCCAGGGTTGGAGAAATGAGATCAGAAGACAGATGTAGTACGTCAAATGATTATAAAGTAGGCCTGTGTCAAGGCCTGTTTACTATCATGGCATACAACAAAAATATCCATGCACTCGATAATGTTTTTTTCTTTTTAAAGATTGTGTTGGTAGTTTCCTTCCTTGGAGTGGTGGTCGCACAGCAGAAACACTGAGGACAGCGGCTGTGGCATGTTTAGCATCAGCATGCCAAGTCAGTCTCTCACAGCAACAGGGAATGGCACAAGGTACAGTTAATGCAGTTTCAAACCATATAAATTGTAGCCTGCTGGGGGCTACATGTACAGTATTGTAATCCATAAGAGCATTCTGGATTTTCAGTTGATATTACTTTCCAACATTAATTAAATAAACTAATAATAGGTCATGTCTTAAACCTTGTAAAATTATGTGAAAGAGAGACCCGTCAGTTAGGTGGATGAACAAAGTGTAAGAGTATATGAAGGAGTGAAATTAGACTGGGAAGGAAGAGCTTGATCAAACAAGAAGGGAGTGTTAGAACAGGGAAAATAGAAAACTTTTGGTATGGCAAACACCTTGGTGAATTTTTGGTGGAGGAAAAACATCAGAGCTATAAATTGATCGATAGAAATGGAATAAGAAATTGATAGAATAGAATAAGGATTCACAGATGTTTATAATTAAAGTCTTGAGTAATTTTATAATCTTAATTTGAACCATTTCCAGAATTGAAAAAGTGTCTGTCTCTCATCCCTGCATTATTAGAAGATGAAGCAGAAGATACAAGATTATTCTCTTGTGAGGTTATCTACTGGACAATAATGAACTACACCCAGCTGATTGAGGTTGACATTTTCCATACCATGGCGGACAGTAAGCACAGTTTCCTAATTTATTTCTACCTGCTGCTTTAGTTATTTCCTGTGTAACAACTGTGTTCTCAGATTTCAAACCTACATCAAGGCTGAGCAATAGATCATCCTTGCTAAAATGTTGTAAAGCATATTTCAACACCATTCTTAATACGGCAAGGGAAAAAATAAAAAACATAAATCTTGGATACAAATGGACATTTGGATTTTTCCAAAATCTAATCACTAATTATTGCCAGTCATGAGGCTCACTTTTGGTATAAAAATACATAGAAATTCATTCACACCTAACTTTTTAATCCTGTAAACAGACAAACAAACCAAACCAAAAATTACATAACATCCTTGGCAGAGATAAAAATCGAGGTAAATTTTAGAAAGTGTACAAAATGAAAACACCAGCAAAAGACATATCAATGCATTTTTCTTTTCTTTTCTTACAGAATTAGTGAAGCGATTTGATGATGTTGACCAGAGAGTCAGACTGAGAGCAGCACATGTCTTATCAACATTGTTTTCTAATGTACCAAAGAACTATGATCCTGAATTTAATTCTGCCAGACTATTGGATCTTTATGGAGATGTAGTTATATTTTTGGATGACCCAGATGTTAAACTTCAGGAGGCTGTTGTAGGTAAGTAATATTTATATCTTATAACAACCAAAAATAGACAAAATAGACCATTTACAGTTATACAGTATTCATTCACTAAAGTAACATATATCAGTAAACATTTGGCCAAACCAATGCAGCTGTTATTTATTGTTTTCAGATTAAGTGGAGTACTTCAAAAAATGATCTGATCCACTTACACAGAACCTTGTAATGTAAAGAGTTAATTTACTGCAGTAAATTTTGCATTACCAAAAAGCTCCAGTTTACGTACCTGAAAATTCCAAATGTATTGGAGTAGATCCACGCAGAGCAGTCGTGGTTCAGTAACAATCCAAGTAGAAATCTTCATTTTCCATCTTGTGTTTGAATAGTGCTTGGAAGCAAAACGAACAGATACTTTCATTCCGTTGTTAAGTTATCTGACCTACAGTAAGCATTATACAGCTCGCTGTTTTATATGAACACTTTTTTTACTCAATTAGTCCATAATCCATATAACTGAGTGCCCACTTTAGGTAAAAAATGTGTAATACATTTCATATTACCTTGAGAAAAGTTAAAATCAAATCATCTCAGTGACCTACCCTTCCCCAAGACAAGTAGTTATGACTCGCCATGCTTCCATTTGTTTTTGTTTTTTTATGAAAGATATAGTTGGGCTAATTAGATAACCCTATGAATTAATTTCATTCAATATTAGTTCCCCTTACTGTAGTGAATTCTCTTTTGTTCCCTCAGTGTATCATGCTACATATGATATTTGCCATCATGGACATTATTATTTCTCCTTAATTATTCCTGGGAGATACTTTTTATCCAGGTCTGCATTTTTACCACAGAATTAATACTGTACTTTTAATTTTACAGTTGCACTTGGAAAAATGGGCAGTGTGAGTCCAACCTTGTTAATCAAGATACTAGAGGAGGGAGCACCCAAGTACAGAAATTTCCAGTATTGTCACCAGCTAATAGAGTCTATGAAAGAATTAAAAGTAAGTGACAAATCTTGATAGCTTATACATTGATTATTAATTTTTGTATAATTATCAAGTTGTCAAACTTTTGTATGCACTGTATTCAGAGAAATTTTACAGTATGTATGTGAGGGGAGCTGAGAATTTTGTGGGCTTGAATGGAGGAGTGAATGTGAGTGTGACCAAATTTACCAAGCATTTCTGTCCCTCCTGTTATTATGATTTTATTTTGACACTCATGGCTCAGTATATCCTCAAGTATATACAGTATATGTAATGGACTATGTACCATAATATTGTACACTCAGATTTAGATACTGTAATGTCCACAATTACAGTACACCATTATTATTGATGGAGAATATGTGCTCGGAGTATTATGTCCTGTTTACATAATCTGCACAGGAAAATAAGGTAAACAAGTTTGGGATATGTACAGTAATAGGTAGGTTGACCTGTACTGTGTTATAGTTAAAACTGCACAACAGCTTTACTTTTACTGTACATTCTGCCAGAAGTTAGTGTTACACCTTTACTGAGCCTTAGGTTCAGTATACATGACCAGTCGCTTTAAAGTCCTGTATCTTGCAGATTAATATGGTTTAATTTTTATGGAGCTTGCACACACATCCCTGGAAATATCACCGATACCAACTATACATCTACCCAAGAATACTATCTTCTCAATACAATACATTACACTGCCACACAAACCCTCTCTACAAATTCTCCTTGACCAGCCCCTAAGGGAAGTTTCC
Source organism: Petrolisthes cinctipes (assembly GCA_033782935.1). Classification (NCBI taxonomy): domain Eukaryota; kingdom Metazoa; phylum Arthropoda; class Malacostraca; order Decapoda; family Porcellanidae; genus Petrolisthes; species Petrolisthes cinctipes. The sequence continues at coordinate 52,800 of JAWQEG010001182.1, forward strand.
ATAAAGGAACAATGAATGAATAAATCATTCACAGTGCTGTATTACTGAAATGTTCCATACACTTTTTGTATACACTACTGCAATGGCTTCAGTGTCATAAAAAAAATTAGTACAGTATTATTCTTAATAAATGAACTAACTTCTTATTACTTCACTTCATATTCTTGTTGTAGCATTTCATCACTGGAATGCATAGGGTAATATGCATTAAGAACCCAATAGTGTAAAATAACAGGGTATTGTTTTATTTGTGAAATGGGCTCATACTGAAGAAAATGTATCAAATTGTCTTGTTTTAAGAGCTTTATGGTCATAATTCAAATATATACAACATTTGGATACAGCTGCAGTAAATTTATGAAGCAACTTTGAAATAGCCTAGGTAATGTACCATACACAATATTTTCTTGGCAACCACGCCTCTCTGAAATGACAACTATTGTATAGCTATGGCAACTGTCTGTTCTGTGAATCATTTCATAAGGCACAAATATTTATATAATATGCAAAAAAGGAAAACAGGAAAAAGAATTTGTGCTAAATAAATGTCAGTTCTATTATTCAGCTAATTAGGGAAACTACAGTAAGATTATAGTATTACACAATACTGTACACTAAAGTTTGTAGAATATGTCAAGAAGCTGTTGACTGTTTCATAAATGATTCCTAAGTCAGTGACTGGAGGTTACTTCATTATCCATCAGTAGAGAATTACAATATTTGGCAACAGGTGTTTGCATATCGAGCACATATAACCTTATTAACTCATTCTGAAAACTAATATGAAAAAACTTTTATAATGCAATGTACTGTAGTATGGTACTACTACAGTACATCATGGCTCCATACATAATTTCTGTAACAGGACAAAGCAGGAGTTGTAAATTTCCAAGCCTAACAAACTGTTCTTGAACTGACGACTTAATTTTCAAGAGCTATTCCCTACTTTGTACAGATTCCAATGTTTTCTGTCTGTTTTTTCTGCATTCTTCTTTGTGCATGATATGCCAAAGTAAAGAATCAGCAAACATGTTTTGGCCTATTCACATATAATAAACTTTGTGGTGTACTATCACAGGTTCCAATCCATCTTCCAGTCTTTTTCTCACATAAATCTTACCCTCAAGAACTTTTCTAGGAAGTAAAGTTTAAGCACATAATACAGTTTAAGAATAGGTGCTCCATTTTTCTTACAAACTAATCCAGGGGAAAAATATTTCACAATCTTGGGTGTAACCACTGCAGTGCTTAAGCAAGTTTGACACAAACTGAAATTCCTTGTCTTCTCAAAACTGGTCATACTGACAGAGATGACAAATTATTAAAATATTGCTAATACACTGGTGTCACTATTTGTAACAGGGGTTACAGTTAGTACAGGGCAGTATTAGTTACACAGAATATATTTTATTATTTACATTTTGGAATTCGTGGCAGGAACAATTCATTCCATAGTAGACTGTCGGGTCAGAACAATAGGTCCTATTTGACTTTGGTTAATATCTCGTCTCAGTAGTCACAAGTCTGATATGTAGACTGATTAATGTGTAAAATAGTAAAATGTTACTCAGTTATAAACCTAAATAAATCTTGCATTAAAAAACAGTACAAGACCTCAATACCTGGTACTAGTAATGAAAATTTAACATGGTCTGGCTATTATACTGCATTGGATTACTTTCTTATGGTATTACAAGTTAAATAGCATATACTTAGTTTACCTCCATACTCTTGAAAACTTGTCCTAAGTTAATATATTTGCTATTCATACATCTCAATGTAAATATAAAATTAAGCCTCAGTGAAGAGCCTCTATTCATAACTAAATCAGAAAACTATGGCAATTATCATAAATGATTTCAATACTGTTACCTTGAAAAATTAAAGTAAATCAGATCCATACATAAACATAAGTTCTCTTTACTACATGAATCATGTCATAAGACTATCAGGTCACACGTGCATAGAAAAAAATCAATGAACCTTATCATGTTTACAGAATAATAGTCACACAAATCTGTAATATGCTTTCTGACTACATACACCAAGTATCATTTGAGACTCCAGTGGTGGTGATTGCGAGTTGTTTCAGTCTTTGACACACCACATAAAGTTGTCCTCACTCAGCCACAAACAGCACTCACTCACCATTACTTTCCTACCTTGTTTATAAGATCATCACATAATTGGGTTAATTCCTGGTTCTCTCTGACCTTGCGGTCATGTGCATCCTGAAGAGACATAATTTTCATTTCTGCCTTTTTAAGTAATGCAGCCATTTTTGTCATCTCTTGTTCATTGGTTCTCCTCATGTTCTCAAACTCCTCATTAGCTCTGAAAAAACAAAAAAATCAACCTCCATAAACATTTGTGTTCTGGATCCTGATAACATGAAAAAGCAATGTGATAAATCAGACAGTATGAAGTTATCATTTCATTTCAGATACTACCTTACTACTGTAGATGTACAGTATATTACCATAGCCCTTACACCTTTGCTAAAATTTATTTACTAATGGTAAATTTTCACAAGAAATACTACTGGTAGTTAGTGGTATGATTACACAATAGGTTCACCCATAAAACTACTATCCTGCAAAAGTTATATGAATATCCTTTGCTTTTAACCCCCAAACATCAAAGTCCAGCAAATTTTTCTACAAATTTGCATTATATAAATGGAAGTCAATCTGTATTCGTAATTGCTCGGTTGGTTCAATGTCATCGACCTCATATTGGTAAATAATATTTTGCAGGGCCAACTTCACTACAGCAGAACTTACAACTGGATTTTTTCTTCTGCATGCTTTTGGAACTCTATGAACTTCTGTTCTTGTTTCTGAAGTTTGGTCTCATAATCAGCTACAGCACCTCGCAGAGTGTCTTCATTTCTTCTTAGCGTGTCTACAACCTGTTTTGTTCTCTCATATTTCCTGTAAAAAAGCAAAAAAATGAGCTATAGCTACAACAGTTATTCAATTTCTGCTGCTAGAAATCCAAATAATTATTATCTATTAACAAAATGAAAAGGAAAGTAATCTACTGCAGTACAAAAATCAAATGTGTGTATTTTTTTAAATATATGAGTATTGACATGACATACAAAAATAAATTTACCTGAACATGAATAAGCATACAGATGGTCATATGGTAATGATTAGCTCAAACATCAAAATTTATATAACATTGTACCTGTGGACATCTGAAAAAGCTACTTCCACATTGGCAAGATCGTCCAAAGCTTGGTTCCTTTCTGTCTCAAGGCCCTTAATCTTCTCATCAGCTGCCTGCTTCTCCTTCTCCTTCTCGCTGACAAGGGAGGCCAGCATACCTTTGTACTGGCCAACCATCTTCATCAAGGCGTCCCGGGACTGCGCGAGCTCTGACACCGAGCTCCCCAACGAGGCCTTCTCCTTCTGATCGTCCTTCATGGCTTGCTGTAGCTTCTTCTCCTTTTCACCAGCAGCCAACTCCACCTGTAGGAGCTTCTCTTCAAACTTCCGTTCCTGACGTTTTAACAGTTCCTGCACCTGGGATTAGTGATTCAGGGTGTTTAAATTGGGAACATTTGGCACCTGACAAATGAGAATGTCGAAAGCAATGTTACTGTAACTTTTGCAGTCAATTATCAGTTTACCATTCTTTTAAAGGATTATGGAGCCCCAATAACTCCTCCAAGGAGCATAATAATTTTAGTTGGTTATTTAACTACTTAACCCATGCATGCAGTGATAAGATAATTAATTACCATATGCTTGCTGATTCCCAAGCATGAAAATGTTACTCTTTTGTGTTTCGTATCGCAGTTTAATATGTTATTACAATGCCATACAGAGATATTATTGCCTATCAATTCAACAGTAATAGATTCTTAGAGCAAGAGATTTCTGTTCTCATGTGCATCTCATCTGATAACCAAACATCCCAATTTTCAATTTTCATGTCTAGTGTACATACTTGAACTTCAACAACAATAACCTACTCCAATATTGTATACCATATGGGTAACAGTACAGTATAATTATAATGTACTGTATAGTATTATGTAAACATATCCCATCATCTACAGTTACATCTCTCAGGCAATACTGCCACAACCAGTAGTGAAGATGTGTAAACATCCTCACTACCCACATATCACCAGTGTGGAAACATGTGACAGTTTAGGAGTGTTTAGTGTGCTCCTCCAGTCTATGAATCACATCAGCCTTATGACCAGGTACCTACGTGGTCGTTGTGCAAGGAAAAAAAATGAGAGTTTTTGGTCCAAAAATTCCCCAGCCTGAAAATCGAACTCAAGACTTAACACTGGTGAAGTGAGTTCCTTATACTCTGGTGCCTCCCCCCAACTTTAAAAATTTATAGCCAAGCTGAGGAGGCAATCAAGTTGCTATGTACATTCTACATCTTCGCTATATACATACTGTACTACATCGTCACTATCCATCTCACACCTTCACTGTCAATACCCAACAAGACATTGGTGGTTTATTGTACGCTATGTGATTGATCTGCGCCAATGAAAGAAGCCTTATTTTCTTCACTACTATATCTTTAACCAATGGGCAATACTATCAATAAAATAAAAAGATGGAATTGAAGGGAAAGAAAGAAGACTGCTATATTCTTCTTCAAACGCATCGCTACTTATACAAATAACTTTTATTCATGGTTAGCTTGAAAATAACGTACCATGAATTTATGTTGGGTGGGGAATGTAAATATTTAAACTAAAGTACATTATTTATGGTTCATACCTCAGTGGCAGTCATATACCCCTCAGGTGGGGCTGAGGTGGGTCGGGTAGAGGATAGTTTGCGTTCAGAGGTGTCAGTAGGGCGGGGTGTGGGGCTGCTGGTACCCTCAGGAGCTGACCGCTCCTCCCGGGGTGGGGGAGCAGGGGAGGACGTGGGCCGCGCAGGGGACGAGGTGGACGGCACTGGCTGGAAGGGGACATATGGTCATTCAGGCTGAGGATACACTGACTTCAATTAGCAATAGTAAAGTTGGCCAAAGTTTTAGCTGAAAATAATATCTCACGTGGTATTAATTTTAACTGCACAAACTACTACCTACTGTAATGTTGTCATATGATGCCCTTTAACTTCTTTCTGGTACACTATCTTTCACTGATAACTATTTTAAGATTAAGTTAGAGGATAAAATATTGCCGTCACAAACACGTTCATGACACAAAACAATGACAAAGCATGCAGTTTCATCATAACTGAAAGAAACTGGTAATACTGTATTGCACTTGTCCAGTGAAATAAATTGTTGAATATATAAAGTGCAATATGAATATAACCACTTCAACACACACCTCAATCAAACTTGGTGGTCATAGAATAGGGAGGACTAAATACCCCACAGCATTTCAGTCAAGAATTAATCAAGATTTTGAGAGATGAATTCCAGTATGACTGAAGCAATGAAATAACTAACCTTGTTTTGTGGAGATTCTGGTGTGATAGATGGTCCTGGGTCCTTCCTCTCTTTGGTTGGTGTTCCCTCTTCACTGCTCAGCTTACTGTGGCTGTGGAGAGACAAGTCAAACATCAGATACAGTCTTCATTAAACACTGAACATAACAGTCATAACATCAGATACCCTTTTATGGTCTTGGATGAAATGTATTGTAAATTTCTTTGAAATTTATTTCTTGCATGATTGCCTACTGTTCATCATTTGTGTTTTTTCCTTCATTCATTAACTAACTAACTACTATACTTCCCAGTCCCATTCCTGTCTCTCTTCACACAAGTCTATCTCCCAGTCACTTCTCTACCTATAAGTCACTAATAGGTAGATAAGCTACCACCCAGTTACTGCCCCTTTATCCTAACCTAAGTCTTCCTCTCATTCACTGTTCTTCCTACATGACTTATAAAATGGTTTATTGAACCTGCAATTAAATGTCTTGGTTTCAACTCATAATACGAAACAATTAACAAAGATACATTATGTTACGAAATGTTAATTCTAAAAAAAATAACTGAGCAAATAAACTCAGTATCAGACAAACTGCCTTCCATAATCTTGTACCGATAGTTTATCTCTGTCAACATCCGGGGTGACTAACAAGCAGTTAAGTGTTTACGTCGCACTACTGTGCCAGCAGGGAACATTATGGGTAAACATTTACCCTAACTTGACGATGAAAAGCAATGTATTATGATGGTAAATAAACATGACGGTGGGAATATGAGACATAAGTGACCAACAAGGTAACAATAACAAGGACCTGTGCACTGGGACCTCTTCCTCCTCCTCTTCTATGAGCAAGACGTCCTCACTCTCCTTCTCCTCTGTTGCCTTATCTTTTTTGCGACGTAGAGACAAGTACGAGGCGACCAACAAATAAAGGGCACCGAGGCCGAGCGTAAGGACATAGGGCACAACGCTACTGTAGGGGTGATGTTCCCCCTGCGCTCCAGTTACCCCAAGCCCCATGATGAGAGCCACCACTGTCACACAGCGGCTAAACATCCTGCTTAATTAAGTCCCACGCCACTCCTTACTCTTTTTCATTCACCTTCACCACTTATACCAGTCAAAAGTTTCTCCTCTTTCAAGCACCAGCACTGGATGGTAGCGCTGCAATACCGTGCAGGATTAACTACGAAGCCTTATAACCCAGACAGTGTTTCAGTTTCAATATAGTGGTGATGGGATGGCCTTGTCGAAGCATTCTTTTGACAGCTCCACCATATATTTGCGTTTATAATGTAATGTTCAAGTGCTGGACTGAAAGTTAAACTACGTCACCCACATAATTCATCACAATTATGGAGGCTATCTGGATTTTAGTTATTTTTCACTTCATACACATAATTATTAAATGAGGACTAGCTATAAATGAAGTGATGTAACAGTTACTAGTCGCACACTATTTTCTTTCCATTGACAAGATGGTATATATGTGTTGTTGCGACATCACTGAGCAAATAGAGTGAGTAGAGCCAAGGTGCGACCACTGGCCGGGCTTCCACAACGAGCACTGACTGAGCATCACTCCTCCCGGCCCGCCCACCCCACCACCACCTAGCCTGAGTCTGGGAATGACTCTCACATCCTCATACACCCATCATGACTGCTCCATCATACGGCTACTGTATATCATAAAATGGTAATACCATCAAATTATTACATTCCTCGAGCTCATCATACCTATATACGGTACCTGTGCGATATTACAAGTACACACCTACTTCAGTACTAGTGAATCATGACGAGAAAACTAGTATATGACACCCGAGTAACAAAAACTGTACAAGACATGCGGTTCAGACAATGATCACCGCAACCACCACTCTGTACAGCCGGCCCGGTTATAGAGTCCAACAACACGTGAAGATCTGCCGGTAAGTGGAGCTGAAGAGGCAAGTGTGGAGGGAGCCTAGAGGTAGAGACGACCCGCATTCCTCTTCAGGCATATACAGTAAATCACACCTTTATAACCTGATGCACTCCTTTACAAATTCCCTTTACAAATCATCACCTCTCATCTTCATATTCACCTCATTCACACCGATTCCTATGATTCTCCCAAACAAGTCAGGATGTGTCACATACTCTACTCTTTGGACCTATAAACAAAAAAATAGTGGTGTGTTATATCACGCCACAATCCTCTCGTAAAGCTCACCTAACACTAACAATGGCTGATATGCCTTTCCTATCAATGTGTTATCAAAGGCATACATCAGTTTTCACGGCAGTTTAGTCGTTAATTATTTGTGTGAGCCATCAAACGGAACACGAGACGGCAGTGATGGAAGAGACGTGACAGATGTAGGGGAGGATGACCGGTGATGTAGGGCGTGTCTGTCTCATGTACTGTTTGGTTTGTCTCAGGTACTCGGTGTGTGTGTGTGTGTGTGTGTGTGTGTGTGTAAGAGAGAGAGAGAGAGAGAGAGATTGTTCGTTAATATATATCTGGCTAATACATAATACAATGTTTTGTGTGTATTTTGTGTGTCATCGATGCGGCACTGAACCAGACACAACCAAGGTATCGCCCCAGTCAGCCAGCCAGCCAGCCAACCAACCCCACCCACCCCACGACATACGCCGGCACGTGCTGAATGACACCACGTTCTCGGCAGAAAAACATGGCACTACCTTCCGGAACCTCTCTCCCTCGAGTCTCTCTCACCACAATTCTTCTTCCGATCAGCATTTTCTCACAGCATGTTGACATTCTAATAAATTAAAGAGGTCGCATTATCAATGAATGTCTCATGTTTACACACACACTTTTTTGTCCCTAGTTACATAATTATTCTACCTGGCTTGTCTGTCATCCGTCAGTAATTATAAAGCTAGACGCCGACGGGTGAGAAAAGGAAGAAAAGTGTGCGTGGGCTGAACAAAAAGGGTGGTGGTGGTGGTGGTGGGCGGGGCTGGCTGGCGGGACTCGAGAAATAACCTTGGGAGTGTATGCTTTGTGTCCCTCCCTCCCTCCGCCAGTCATCCCGTCTGAAATCACACACACACACACGCATGCGATTTATTCATAGTATGGGATGTTTTGCACCAATTAGCCTATAGATCATCACATCAGTCCATAAGTAAATTATTTATAAAGTACTGAAATTCTGTTATTAATGTCGATAAAATACAGTATGAGACTAGGTGCAATTATACTTATTGAAGACTCTGTATTCCTTACTTTTTACTGAAACACCACAAGTTAAGTTTTAAGTTGAGGGCAACAGGCTTAAAGCAGTAAGAACGAAACGTCAGTAAACTCTCCCTTCATGGTATACAGAGGCTCCATAAATCATGCTATAAAACAAATCCCCTACTCGTGTTCTATGGTAGCCTATTTCCTGACATTGTTTGGAGGTATCAGTAGATAACGCCTGGCTACGGTAGGCTATATACTAATTGTACTCTCAATCGTTTTATCTCACAGGTGAGGACATAAAGTGCATTTTCAGCCTTTATCTCTTATCTTCCTCAATTTAGAACAAAGAAAGTCCCCTTAACTACATAAGAAATCTACTAGTCTAGTCCGTGCAAAGTGCTAGAAAGAAAGAGTAAGGACAGACATGAACAGGTGGACGGATGGCAAACAAAACACGTAACCCAGATATAGTGAAGGTTTGGGGAGGTTCACACTAGTACTGTACCACTTACCAAGGGCGGGGTGCCAATAGATGGGAGGAGGAATCTGGCGTCAACTTGGGGTCCATATGAGGTAACTAACACCATGGCTCATCATTCTCTATCTACCATTAGACTTACTTCACCCACGCTTGGCTATATTATATAATGTACTAACTAACCATCTCCCATCTCTATATACTGTCATCGTTAATCAAATATACAAATCAATAAATGCGTAATATTGCGTCTGGGTTGTGAAATTGTCAATATCTACTTTAGTCCAACCTCCTTCGGGTACCAAAACCTGTATACATATCATCACATCACATCATAGCCTCGTGTTCTTGTCATTATCAGATTATACTCACACACCAACCATTCCTTCTCGTGGGCTAGTCTGTGTTGTCAAGCAAGGTGTGTATTTTTCCTGATTATTAAAGACCATATCATGTACTCAGAAAATATCTAAGAAGTTACTTAAAGATCCTGTGATGTAGTCAGAAAATTGGAGGTAAAAACGAGTCCTTCAAATATTGCTACGAAACACCACCTACAATATATGGAAGGAGCTTGTTTCGTGGCATGGGCAGGAGGAATCAGCAGAAGCCTCCAATTTTCATACACGATTACAGAGTCCTTTAAACACACAGACACGGCAGTATTCAGTGAGGTTTGATCCCCCTAAACCACAACAACACTTTGCTATAGAAAAAGTAACACACAGATCTGGTTTTCTGTGAATGGTGCAGGGCTAACTCGTACAAACCTACCCAACAACACTTGAGGTAGGTTAGGGAGGGAGCATGCATGATGGGGTTGGCGGAAGGGCGTGTTGTAAAAAAAAAGAAAAGAAAAAAGTCTAGGGTCATTACTCAGAGGGAAGGGTGCCTGGCTGGGATGGTGGACGACTGATTATGCAAAACACTAGAGGCGAAATGGTTGTAGAATGCTTGATATGATGATGATGATGATGATGACAGTCGTGGAACAGTGGTAGGTAGTGTGTGCAATACAGACAGAATATAGGAACATAACTGGTGGAATGGTGCATGGTAGAGTACAGGATAAACAATAACTGGTGGAATAGTGGTTTAGCAAAATGATAAAAGCGTTCGGAAATGTCTGCTCAAAATATGATGCGAAACAAATAGGGCCATGTAAGTACTGTATACTCGCAATCCAAAATATGTATCCAGGCTTGCTTCGAATAGCCTGCTCGAGTATTAATTAAGCGAACTCAAGCAAATATGAAACAGGATAAGCGTTGTAATTGGTTCACTAGTTATTTAGATAGGGAGTGTACAGTACAGTAAATGTGACCTGTTTAATCTTTGCTACGTACGCTGCTCACCTTCGGAGTTGGGGTAGAAAAGAACAATCTTCTATGTGCACTGATTTCCCCCAACAATACCACACTCTCCTCCCTTCCACTACCATGCACTGAAGCCACCATCGGAAAACAATGTAACCCACAAAAACCGTAACAAGCACGTAAACATGGACGCCATTTGTTGGACTACTGGGGCTCATGGACACGTAGGTAGACAACAACCCGTGGAGGGGAAAAAAAAAATCTAGTATCCCCTTCCTTACCGATGCATCCATGGACTTTGAAAACCAATCTCATTAATTTTAAATGTATCGGATGTGGATGGGATTATGGTCTAAGTGTGTAAAGTTACCAGGATATCTGATGCTCCTGAATCCCAATATCAATTTTCAAGATCTTTCCATATAGAGTTAAGGGGGTAATTCGCTTTTGTTAAATTGGAGCTCCTCGATTCCTCCAAAGTATACAAGGAAACAGGACCAGAAGAGCAAAAATAATGGTGTTCTGTTGCTTGGAATAGTTTGGAGGATTCAGTTGCTCCAGAATTACCAACTTATCTAAATAAGGAAATTACAAAGGATTATCATCGAACAAAACACATTCACCAAACAAAATTACAACATCCAAAAGGGCAATATAATAATAATAAACTTATAATATGATGATGGTTCAATCTACGAGCCTTGACGCTTACGGTAACATTATATGGTTCGTGTCTTGCCAGGTGTTCATGGCGTCAAGGATTATATATTATGTTATTGGCTGAACACTTAATAAACTCATCATTAACGCACACTCAACCACACGTAGCTGAAGGTGTGTGTGTGTGTGACGAGGGATACGCCCAACAAACCTTATAAGAGTTAATGTGTGTTTACAAAATTAATATTACGTGACCAGCTGACAAATGATCCCCATAAAATAAAACAGTTATTCATTACCGTGATAACATTATTTTCTGTTCATCTGAGCAATTATTTATCTCCTGTACGGTACTCTCGTTAGTGGTAAGACATCGTTACAGGGACAACCTTCATTCACCCCACAATGGATTTATCCCAAGTACAATCTTCGACGACTCTTTGAGATTTATTATAGCACACACTTGGGGACTATAATTGGGGACAACATTTGACTATGAACATGTCCCAAACTACCGGTAGTACAGTCGGGGGCAAATGTTCTGTCGCCACATCTGCCAAGTCATGAAGTAAGTACGGAAATATAAGCACCAAGGACTCGAAAACTGAAAAAAAAAAAAAAAAAAAAAAAAACACACACACACAGAGAAGTATATTGATTTACCCCCTGGATATCGTATTTCTGTATAGTGAATGTGTTTATTCGACGATTAACCTTTATGTTATCTTTTAATAAGACTTTTGCCGCCGACAGTAACTCCATTAATACCATCACAATCTTGAGTCACTGTAGTTTATTCTGACAAATTCTATCCAGTTGTGTATTAGTAAAGGCCACGGTGAATGTTACCCTGGAGGACGGGACGGGGAGTAAATATAGTGGGATTCTCACATCCTTTGAGTTGTTGAGAGTATTTGACATCAATATTGTTGTGCGTCAGCTGTATACGGGTTCCTCCTCGACAGGTTGGTTGCCCCCAGACCACAATGATAGCCCTCCATTACCGACACACCCACACAACAACCCAACCTATTTTTACTCTCTCTCTCTCTCTCTCTCTCTCTCTCTCTCTCTCTCTCTCTCTCTCTCTCTCTCTCTCTCTCTCATACACACACTTTCACTCTTTAGACTCTTTGTTCTGTACTGCTTCATGACGACCCCACTCTACATTAAGGTTACAAGTGAAAAACACGAGAACGAAAAGACAGAATATGTATGAAAATTAGTTCCATCATTAATCCAAATTCTAAGATATTTTTTTTAATACCGGCCCAGAAATGCAAACATACCAACAAGTCTAAACTCTTAAAGATGTTTTGTGAATACCGACCCTTCACGGTGGTCCATCTTGCATGTGTGTCTTGGTTGGAATTATCAACAACAATATCTAGTTCCCGGTCTCTCAGTTCAACACCCATACATACAGTACATACATACATACATATAGAGGGTGATGGGGGGTCAGACAGGGGGTGCGCCTACTGGGTCACTTTCCAACTTTCACATGTCAAGAGGTCACAAGCTACACACCCACACATACAAACACACATACACACATACACACACACACACACACACACACACACACACACACACACACACACCACACACGCACATGCAGGCACACACACACACACACACACATACACAGAGCCTCATGCATATCCAGATTCCGTATAAACTCCAATAAATGACACACAGCATTAATTAATATTATTCCTTTTTCCACGGCCCCAGCATTAGTGACGATGACACCACTGGGAAAGGGGAAGGAGAGAGGGAAGAGGGGAAGGGGAGAGGAAAGAGGGGAAGGGGAGGGAAAGAGGGGAAGGGAAGGGGAGAAGGGAAGGGAAGAGGGGAAGGGAAGGGGAGAGGGGAAGGGAAGGGAAGAGGGGAAGGGAAGGGAAGAGGGGAAGGGAAGGGAAGAGGGGAAGGGAAGGGAAGAGGGGAAGGGGAGAGGGGAAGGGGAGAGGGGAAGGAGAGAGGGGAGAGGGGAAGGAGAGAGGGGAGAGGAGAAGGAGAGAGGGGAGAGGGGAAGGAGAGAGGGGAGAGGGGAAGGAGAGAGGGGAGAGGGGAAGGAGAGAGGGGAGAGGGTAAGGGAAGGGAAGGGGAGAGGGGAAGGGAAGAGGGTAAGGGAAGGGGAGAGGGGAAGGGAAGAGGGGAAGGGAAGGGGAGAGGGGAAGGGAAGAGGGGAAGGGAAGGGGAGAGGGGAAGGGAAGAGGGGAAGGGAAGGGGAGAGGGGAAGGGAAGGGGAGAGGGGAGAGGCAACCGAGTCTAATTACTGTAATAAAACAAAAAAGGGGATTCTGGCATGTTTGTTGGGAAATTGGTGAATCTGTGAGAGAAATTACTCTTTAGTAAATACAAAGCCTGTGGTTAGAGAAATGGCCTACAGTATACATGAAGAGAACAGTGAGTAATTGGAGAGGCGCCTAATATCAACCAACCAATCAATCAATCTATAATCTATATAATTATTGAGTAGGCCTAATTGGTGCTGACGCTGATTTTGACCTCCTTCGAGAACTAACCTTTGTTCATTGTAAGCATACACACAAATTACTCCCTTCCAATATAAATAAATACCTATAGTAGCAATTATGCACAAAACGAAGTCTTAATGAACTTCATATTAGTGGAGTGATCGATGGAATACAATGGATAGCTAACTAGAATTCTTGCTCACCTCACAATATCATAAATCAAGGTGTGACGGGTATACAATGGTTTTTTTTTTCCCGTCAACTCCTGTGTTTATTTTTTTATATCAATGGCCTTCTTGTAGTCGTAAATTCTCTTTATCCTTTACTCGTAATTCTGAACTTGATGAATCATAATTATGAATCATTTTTAGTCACTCTTGTAATGTAGAACTAAGATGGTAGTTTCTATAAGGTGAAAAAGGTGGTGGTAGTAGTAGTAGTAGTAGTAGTAGTAGTAGTAGTAGTAGTAGTAGTAGTAGTAGTAGTAGTGGTAGTGGTAGTGGTAGTGGTAGTGGTGGTAGTAGTAGTAGTAATAGTAGTAGTAGTAGTAGTAGTAGTAGTAGTAGTAGTAGTAGTAGTAGTAGTAGTAGTAGTAGTAGTAGTAGTAGTAGTAGTAGTAGTAGTAGTAGTAGTAATTATACACAGAGTAGTTATGTTAATTTGTGGTCGAGTCCTTGATGTCTTACGGCATTTGACACAAAGCGGAAAATTACCATCCATATTTTTACCCACACCACCTACGCCACTTTACACGCCAAGTTACTAGGAAAAAACGAACAACGTGCAGTGAATCTCGGTACTTATCCGCTTGAGGAAATTGTAAGTTCAAGTGATACACACACACACACACACACACACACACACACACACACACACACACACACACACACATTCCTTTGTCCACAAGCGAAAACAAACATATAAGAAAACTAAACACTTGCAGAGCTTGAAGGACAAATAATATACAAAAGTACAATATACGTTCTCATTATGACATGTGAACACCGTAGAGTTTTTCGTTTACGTGATTGTTTATGAACAGACAATCTTTTTACAGTCTAGTATAATAGCATGTTATTCTAAATAGAAATAAACACTTCAAAGACACATGGGTAATTTAGATGTTGCAAGGCTGAAACGTCATCGAATATACTACTTTTCTCTTACCATAAACTATGAATTATAATTATGATGAAAGGAGGCACAGAGTTATTCTTTTGCCAAACTCCACCTCTTCAACAAGTGTATACCTTCCACCTTAGTCTGTCCCTTCCCCTTCAAGTTACCGTTCCAGCCTCTCCATCGCCTCCCTATCGCCTCTCGTGTCCTTCATTTCTACACACCACCATTCCTGTCATGTGACTTCACCAGAATATTTTTTTTCCCACTCTACTTCAGCTCGTTTTCTTCAGCTCGTATGGTTGCTGGGGGAAAATGGGTAGACAGCTCACACGTGGACTGAGGAGAGCATAAGAAATGAAGACAAGAAATTTCGGGATGAAGTTAATGTATGAATATTAAAGGAAGAAAATCGTGTGTATGAAACACAAAAAAAAACGAGTGATGGAGTTGTGAAGCAAAGAGAAAAGTGCCATAAGCAAAGGTGATAGGAAACCTGCTGGTGATGGCAGTGTGGCAGACATCCTACACATACACAGGTACTTACAAGTACTATTATATCCACCTACAAGACGTACACATAGGCAATCTAGACCTCCACACTTAACATACGACACAGAAAATCTCTGCATAAGATCATAACACAAATTGGCTAACAACACACACACACACAAGGGAACGGAGAGGTATATCATTCAGTGGACGGTACAAGTTTGCACTGTCGTGAAAAACACCCCCTAAATGGCATTATGTTTACCCTTCTTCTTCTCACCACATTAAACGTCTTCACAACAACACAACACATCGATGAGAGACAGGTGAGAGTTGTACTGTACACACGGCACAACATTATTCAAGAACCCCACGACAAGACACAGTTCTCCCACTATGACTCGTCTCGCACCATCCCAAATGTTACACATGACCTTCACCTCATCAGCACATACCTAAATAAGGCCAAAGTGACACATATCACTGATGTGCTTAAATAAAAAGATCAGATACAAGATTCGTTTTCTACTTTAAATCAATTCATCAATACTAAACTCACGATCGGCAAATTCGCTTCATAATTTAGTAAAGAAAATATACGTCACAGAAGAACGCATCCTCATTCACACCTGGTTGAAACCTGTGAGTCACTGTTTGTGTGAGGGAAGTCAAGGTTATCACAATAAATATCCAATAACTTTTGCAATATTACTTCTGATTTAATTTTCATAATACGCAATATAAACATCAGGACACCAGAGTTCAATATTATGAACAAATTTTCCGTGTACAAGTTGCAGTCCCACAGAATAATTGGTTATGTTGTTTTGCTTTGTTGTTGTATATGAACTCTCACCTTCGCCAGGGCCTGGAGTAATCCCTAGACTTTGGCCTGGGCTTGGGGCCGTCCGTAGCAGCTGGCCCAACACGCTGCCGCATTATTACCCCCTTCATCATGTGTACGTCACGTCCCTATCACAAACACTGACGCGGTGATGGTCACAATAATTCAATCAACAGGTGGTGGTGATGATAGTAGGGAGAAGTATCCATGACATAATATTATAATGATGTGTGTTATCAGTGATGATATGGGTTCTGTCGACACGAGGTGCACTACCCAGCTTAGCCAAAGGAGAACATGCAGACGGCGGCACAGCACAACACTCACTGGGGATGCGGCAGTCAGCGCAGTGTGTTTCCGGGGAGGGTGGGTGGGGAGGGATGGGGTTGATGGGTGAGGCGGGCAGGAGGATCGAGGAGGGGGGGTGCGGTAAGGGGATAAGAGGGTGAGGCAGATAGGGGGGATAGTGGGTGAGGCAGATAGGGGGATAGTGGGTGAGGCAGACAAGGTTAGACAGTGAGGAGGACAGGATGACTGGAGAAACAGATGGGGACACGTTGGGAGAGGTAGACAAGGGGATCGAGACAGTGATAGTGAGAGTTCGTGGGACCTCAAGGATTCTGGGAGAGTTGGCTTAGATGCAAGGAAGTCAAAAAAGAAGAAGAATTAACAGAAACGGAGAGAAAGGATTTGGGATAAAGAGAAGTGCTGTATGTGCGAGATAGGGAGGGACTGGGACCGTGGTGGTGGTGATGATAGTGGTGGTGGTGGAGGATGTGACTTGGTCTTGCTGTGAGTCACTCCACTACGTCATACCCCGTTCCCTCCTTTCCTCTCTCTCTCCCTCCCTCCTTCTCTCTGGCCTTCTCTCTCCTCCTAACCCACTCGTCCAATCAACACCCACACCCATGCACGACCAACACCTCATCAGCCAACAAACCTTTAAACTCCCTCGACCTCTTGAATGAAAGGGAACTGATTGACTGACTGACTGGCTGACCTATAGTACACTGGCGATCCTACCCCGACCTACATCTCTACCGGACCAGCACCTTCATCTTACTCACATGCACCATTATCTTACGCACATCACTATCTTACTCACACTCTACCCATGCAAGACCTTGACTCTACCCACACCCTCACCTTACCTACACCTTCACCCTACTCATCCTACCCACACTTTCACTCTACACACATCTTCCCTACTACTACTACTACTACTACTACTACTACTACTACTACTACTCCCATACCTTCACCACCACCACCACTTCTATATACTCATCTTGTCACCAACTAACTCATTTCACACTACCACCATCACCACCACTGACTGACTCACTCACTCAGCATTCCAGGACGTTAAATCACCTCTACCAACCACCAAAACCACCACCACCACTACTACTTGTACCGTCATCACCACCATCAGGCACCACTCACCCCCCAGCAGGCCTACAGAAAAAATACAAACAAAAACAACTAATAAACATACATACATACATACCTTTACGACAACAGCCTGGGTACAAACATCTCAAACCACCACCACCACCACCATACCAATAATGTGGCCTCTCCCTCCTGCACCGACAAGTTTGAGGACCCTTGGGTAATCTAATACAACACAGCCCAAGCCTGCCACCACCTACGCTGTGAGTCTCTCCATACCCAACCCACACTGTCTGTCACTTCACTCTGTACCTCACCTTAATCGTACGTACAGCCTCTCTCTCTCTCTCTCTCTCTCTCTCTCTCTCTCTCTCTCTCACCTTAATCGTACAGCATCTCTCTCTCTCTCTCTCTCTCTCTCTCTCTCTCTCTCTCTCTCTCTCTCTCTCTCTCTCTCTCTCTCTCTCTCTCTCTCTCTCATCACGCGGTTTGCTTCACTCATTTTTTCCTTCACAGTTGTTTGGTATTTATTTCCGTCTTTGCTCAAATCCCTTTACAATCACTCTACTCACATCTAACCACACTGTCATTATCTTCACATTCCACCACCTATACCGTTCGTTCCTTACATCAATCAATCTCTTCCACACTGTTGCTCTCATGACACCACACTCACCTTGTCCTCCCTCCTCTCTTCACATTCCATCTACACACACCACACTCACACTGTCCTCCCTCCTCTCTCCACATTCCATCTACACACACCACACACACACTGTCCTCCCTCCCTCCTCTCTTTACATTCCATCTACACACACTACACTCACACTGTCCTCCCTCCTCTCTCCACATTCCATCTACACACACCACACACACACTGTCCTCCCCTCCCTCCTCTCTTCACATTCCATCTACACAAATTATCCCATTCTTCACAGTACTACAATCAACAAAAACATGAAATTATCGTCTTCCTGTCCACATTAACTTTATTTCAACCACAGCTTTTTTTTTTTTTTTACGTCCACATCTTACTTTGCCTCAACTTCCCACTCTCTCTCTCCACACACACACACACACTTACTTTCTCCCCGATATACTCGTCTCACTTATTATGTTACGTACAATATATAAGACACACCGTCCCTCATCGTGGTTCCCCTCACTTTTCCTTCATGCACACACACACACACACACACACACACACACATCTCTATACAGACATCCAGCACATATCCAAAATATCTGATTCACCATACATATCTTTCCCATACACACACACACACACACACACACACACACCTTCCTTCACGTACCCATGTAAATCATTCACTTCACACACACACAGAACCCCAGTCCCCTTCCTCTTATTATTAAAACACAATTATATAAACCATTCCAAACACACCATTTTAACACACACACAGCCTACTTCCTCATACTCCTCATACTCAACCAACACACACAGCACAAATCCCTCATACTTTTCCCTTATATGAGTACATTAATAATAAACATTCACATTCCTCATACAAACACATACAAATACATCACAAACACTCTTCCTTAAATTACACAAATGCTCGTTCTGTAACACCCATAACTCATAATCACCACTTCTACTCCCCCAGTCCATAACAAAAACAATCCACATACAGTATTACAATAATGCATCTGTTATTACTCTTGCATCAGATATTTATTGACTTGCTACACACACTGACTACATCACCTCCTTTCATGATGGATTTCCAGTGTACAATATTATATTCAATAATGTATAATTACCAAAGGAAGTACTAATGTTATCTTTTCTCATTTACCGACTTAGAACAATACTAATAACTACATAAAGAGACATAATATTTCCTGGGTTCCTTGACCCTTCACCCTCACTCTAAATATTCTCTCTCTCTACCCACACTCAACTAAAATATCCACGCTCACAGGCCTCGTACAATTACAAACTTCCCACACACCACGCCTCCACGTCCCCACACCCACACTCCACGCCTCCACGTCCCCACACCCACACACCACGCCTCCACGTCCCCACACCCACACTCGACTTCGACCACTCATCTGCCCTCATCACCTTCGAAATGATAATGAGGGAATGTTTCGTAAAAGGAAAACAATAATAATAATCCTATCTACCCCCTCCTTTTAAAATATATCCTTCCTACAGTACTTTGATACCTTCCATGATCCCACATAACTAACATAATATTTTTAAGATTTCAACAGTTGTCATACCAAACTAATGGTTCACAATAACTGCATTGCCAAAACTGCTTTCCACTATAAATATCTATCTACCTTTTACAAACCATTCTTTCCATCTTCTCCCACGGTTAGTCGCCTCCGAGACCAGACAAAATTCCTGACTTCCTGCCGTCAAGGTCACACAAAGGAAATGTAAAAGATCCTGAAGGACATGTTTACACACACACACACACACACACACACACACACACACACACACACACACACACACACACACACACACACACAGGTAAAAATACATGTAAAACTTTGTAATGTATATAATCCTTCATTCAAATGCAAATGACGTAGATCCTTTCAGACAAAATATACACATTGGAAGGCAAGAAAGAATTTTTATCCATCTAGCAATCTATATGTTAAAGACAGATTGAATATATATTGTATATCTATAAAAATATAAATAGTATACAGTATATTGTATGAAAGGAACCTACAACAACGTAACAGGACCAAGAACAAACAGGTGTGATGTGGGTAGCAGGTACAGTCACGAGCATAAGTTTCTTTACCCCCATGGCGAGAATGAGGTCGAAGTTGTGGTTGGAGACGGGCCAGGCAAACGAACATTGGGAGTCAGTATCTCATGACGGCGTAAAATTTGTTGTATGAAGCATCATCCGAACATTATGAACTGGTCCCTTTTTGTTCGTCTAGTCCATATCCAACCACGACTTCGACCTAACTCTCGCCAGGGGGGTAAAGAAACTTATGCTCGTGACTGTACCTACCAAACACCAACATTAACCAAACCTACACACACACACACACGCCTACACACGAACACTCAGTCCCATCCCCCGTGTGCCTGAAGGGGAGGAAGTCTTTTGGGTGACTTGGAGTGCTTCCGATTCCTCCAAACTATGCCACGAAACAGATCCCCTATTAGTAACATTCAAGTGGTCTGTTTCCTAGCATAGTTTGGAGGAATCAATAGCACTTCCTCCCTTTATGATTCCTGCAAGTTGTATGGCCTTTATCAGTTGTTTATTTACTTATCATTTAATATATAAGTAATGTATCAATCATGGGGCTCTGTTATATTATGTAAAAACATGTTGCTGACATGAATACTTGCTCTAACAGTATAGGAATTAAACACCCACAGCTCGGGCAACTTGGTATGTGTGTGTGTGTGTGTGTGTGTGTGTGTTCGTGTGTGTGTTGTGGGCGCGTCTGCGTGGATGGTCGTGCCGGGTCAGGAAACCAAAGGGTGTGTGTGTGTGTGTGTGTGTGTGTGGGCTGACATTTCAAAGGTGTGTTAAGTATTCATGGACAAGGAAGGAGGAGGTCGACTAGCAGTACTCAATGTAGATAGACCACTAACGCAGGCAAGTGGAAGATAGGCAGTAAATGGAACATATGAAGAACTAACGACCAATGAATGAATGGAAAATAGAAAGATTGAAATTGACCCAAACTATTGTATGTATAGAGTTGAAAAGAATCTCCAATATGTGGTGCTGTTTTGTGGCTCAGTATGTAAGAAACTGCATAATGTTTGTTGTATACTCCGTGAGGTGATAATTTTAGGGCCCCCGTGTTGTAGTAAGAAAATTGGAGGTTAGTGAGTCCTTCAATCATTGCCACGAAACACCAACTGTATTGACGGAGCTTGTTTCGTGGCAAAGTCAGGAGGAATCGGAAGCCACCAAGTCTCAAACACGATCACAGGGTCCTTAACTCAGGGGTGATTGGCTCTCGTTCTCTCATTTTATTTTATTTTATTTTATTTTATTTTTTCAATATTATGCAGGTGGGGAAAAAAAAATAGCTCACACTCCCCGCAGAACAAAAATAAATTGTATTCATGGAGAGTCTGTTACCCCGTCGACCATATTAAGGTGGTAATTTTTTTTGGTATATTGGAGTGCCTTGATTCCTCCAAAGTATGCTAGGAAACAGGACCGAAAGAGCAAAAAATAATGGTGTTCTGTTGCTTGGAATAGGTTGGAAGATTCAGTTGCTCCAGAATAACCAACACAAAACTTACCCCTTAATCAAATGTTCTTTTCGTCCTCCTATTTCTGCCAAATAATCGTACAGTTGTCCTGGCAGACTGACATTGGCACTCTTCCAGCCACAGTGACCATACCGCTCAGGACAACACAAAGGGAACCTCATACCTTTCCTCTTACCCCATTTTCCAAGTTAAAAAAAAAAAAAAAAAAAAAAAAAAATGACACTATCTAAAATACTATAGTTTTATTTGTAAAGATTAAATATACCAGTTAAGTTGGATACAATAACATGCGGTTGAATGAGTCGGGGAAAAATCAAAGAACAACGGGATTTGTACCGCTACGTGAGCTAACAGGACACTGAGGAGAGAAAATGGTAATGTGTTCGTCACGGTGTCGTGGCTGTGACGGGTGCATGGGGGTGTTGGGGAGGAAGGAAGGAAGGAAAAGATGTGGGGTCAGGGGGTGAAGATACCAGAGGAGGGGGAAGAGAAGAGAAGGGTGGGAGGTAGAGGTGAGGAAGGAAGAGAAGAGACGGGTGGGAGGTAGAGGCGAGGAAGGAGGAGAGGTTGGGTGGGAGGTAGAGGTGAGGAAGGAAGAGAAGAGAAGGGTGGGAGGTAGAGGCGAGGAAGGAAGAGAGGTTGGGTGGGAGGTAGAGGTGAGGAAGGAAGGAAGAGAGGTTGTGTGGGAGGTAGAGGTGAGGAAGGATTTAAGAGAGGTTGGGTGGGAGGTAGAGGTGAGGAAGGAAGGAAGAGAGGTTGGGTGAGGAGCAAATATTGATGGGGAGAGGTATGTGAGGAGGGGAGTGTGGAGTGCAAGTTGAGGTAAAGAAGTGCGGCAGGCGGATATAGTGATGGCTCTTACTCCTTCCCGTAGCCACGGCCTGGAGGTTTGAGACGTGAAGCAGAGTGTGGCGAGGCAGAGTGTTGTGGTGAGGGCCGAGGGGAATGGTGAGGTCGTCCCCACTGCTGATGAGGTTGTTGTGGTTGTGGTTGCTGTGGTTGTTGCTGTGTTTGTTGTCGTTGATGTTGTTGGTGGTGGTGTTGCAGACGCTGCCGCTGAACATCACGCCGTCTATCACTCATCGTCCACAAATTCTTACCGTTAACCCATTTATACCAATGTAATTAAATATTTCACTCTTGAAGACAAAAACAGTCTCAAAAGTTCCATTGAAAATATCATAGAGTCGACATCAGACCTATAGGTAAGAAGTGTTTGTAATGAAGGTGAAGGTAAGGAGGTGTCACGTTGGCTCCCCTGGCGTGACGCTGCTGAGGTAGTAGTGGCGCCAGGGGTCGGGTCTGCTGCAACACTGTCCACACCACACCACACCACGCCACCTACCAACACATCTCATTGATTTTCCTGCACGAGGTGTCGGGGTGGAGGGAGCAGCCAGGATTCCCTGTGCAACGTTTGCCCGCCAGGAAGCTCCTCTGCCTCGCTCAGTCCTCCTGCAGCCCCGCTCTGCACCTGACCCAGCTCAGCCTCCACAAGGGGAGCGGCAGTGTAGGGGCGGTAGGTAGGGGAGGCAGCAGCGGCAGAGGCCACACGCGGCACTCCCCACCAGTCCACACACACACACTGACGAATTGATCTGGAGGCAGCCAGACCCTTCCCTCGACACCACTGCCGCCACAGCTCGCTGGCACGCCTGATGATCACTCGTCCAGCACGTTGCTCTCACTCCATAACATTACTGCACAAAACATCAACCAAAGTCGTCCACTTGTCCAAAACACACGACACCACCTCAATAACAACACAACACCTACTTATCCTGATGTATCGGTACCTGATTCATAAGCAATTCAGCTTAAAGTGGCACGAGTTGGGTTATTAACGGTTCACCATCAGGGGAATAGAGGAAGGAGTCTATAGGTGGCTGATAACAACAGTAACTGGACCCTCTGGACACCTTGCACCACCGCTCGCTTCTTGATGCCACACATACACACGCATTCACATTCACGCAAGCGCAAGCACCGGCACACACGCGCTGGCAGGAACACATGCAACCCAAATACATATCTTTACAAACACTACACAAGCTAAACATCCCTGAGCAAGTTATGTAATCGTCTAAGCTTAATAAAATAAAGGTATACACAAATTTCCGAGTGAGTTGATGGCACCAATATAGAGTGCGTCCTCATTTCCATTCAGCGGTCATAACTATAAAGCTAATCACATACTAAGCGAGTCACATGCCGTCCCACACACCATGTCAGTGATAAGGCTATTTCCCTACCAGTATATTACGGGTTTATCCAGTATCATTAGGCTCGGGCACGTACCCCACTTCTAGCATCTGGTGGTGAGTTGACTATACCTCCATGGTTGCATAATATCCCTAGTGTGTTCGGGTTGATATTAATTTCTTTTCCAGGAATGCTTGACGTCAACTGAACTAGGTCATGTGAGGATGAACTGGATTAAATCTGGTTAGTAGAAGTCAGGTTAAGGCATATTTGGATATCCTAACGAGCAAGAATACCTTTAGAAGACAAAAGGTAGTGGAAGGGAGTGAAAAGGGAGTCAGTAGCCTTGTGAAATCACCCTGGTGACGATGTAACGCACCAAAACAACAAACACTGCAGGAGAAGGCCTATTAATTCTCAGCTTCCTTTCATCACTTGGCGTTAGTGGTGAGCATTGAGGTGTAACGAGTCAAAGTGATGAAAGGAAGCTGAGAATTAATAGGAAGTTTTGGGTTATAACAAAAATCACACTTTAAACAATGAACACAGTATTATATGTCACCTGTACACAAACTAGAGGTTAGATTTGTTTACATATGAGAGTTGGGGAGCACGTGCGTCAAGTGGACTACAGCCGTACTGAGCCTGGAAGGTTGGTGCACGAGAGCGTGCTACTGTAAATTATTCACAGAAAAGAGGGCGCGCTAAACCCCCTCCCCCCCTCCCCTTCCACCCGGTCGTCGTCACTATACAGCCGGCACCATGCCACTGAAAACTACAACCTCAGGGTCCTATGTGAGAGTGTGTGTGTGTGTGTGTGTGTGTGTGTGTGTGTGTGTGTGTGTGTATAGGATGGACGTCACAGAGGAGGACCGGAGGGTGGGAACTTAAAGGGAGGTTGAGCGGAAGGAAGGGTTGGGTAAAGGAGTACAACCGGCAGAGACTATAGGTGGACAGGAGGCAGGAATGTGGCATGAGGGTCTGGAGTATGGGCGAGAAACTTAAGAGGCTAATTCACTTTTGTTACACTGGAATGCCATGATTCCTCCAAAGTATGCCACAGGAAACAAACAGGACCAGATGAACAAAGATAATGGTGTTCTGTTGCTTGGAATAGTTTGGAAGAATCATTTGCTCCAGATTTACCAAAACCCTTTACTTCTTCCTTAATTAAAGAAAAGGACTGTATTATGTACTGATATGCACCTTTACTGACGGAAGTGAAGCCATGAAGATAAAAAGGGACAGCACCAAAATAAACAAAGGAAGACTTAACAAAGGACAAGAAAATAAAGTAAAATAATCCTGAGGAAGCCGGCCCAGACAACACAGGTTTAAGACAAAGGTTCAGTTGACTATATGATACCAAACTATTATAAACTGAGTGAAAAAGATACAACCTCAAATCGATTTCCAACTACTGCACTCTATTCTTCCAGTAATAAAGGTGTGTGTGTGTGTGTGTGTGTGTGTGTGTGTGTGTGTGTGTGTGTGTTAGTTACCTATATATTTTACTGCATCATGGATTTAGAGTTGGAAGAAAATATATCCTTTCGGTCTTACAACTTTCTTGGAAGTAAAAGTGTCTGTCGTGAGCCAATGTAAACTACAGGACAAGGCACACACACTAACTAAATCAATCCAGGTTAGTAATGCAATGTGTAAAATCTATCAAGGTCAAGTCATGTAAAGTGTTAGTAATAATATTTGACTTACTACTATTGATAATTTATATGATGATGAGTTTTATAAGGCTCTGCGGATCCGTATAAAATAGTAATAATATAATATAAAATAGTAATAATATAAAATAGTAATAATATTAGACTTACTACTACTACTGTTAATTATTATATGCTGATGAGTTTTATGAGGCTCTGCGGATCAGTATACAAAAATATTCGTACAGTTCATTCCCTTCCCAACACTTGACAACAACACCCACATTCTTCACAAGTCACGTCCTGGTGAGTGAGAAGCATAAGTGTGGCTTCCTCACGACGCTGCATGGGTTTTCCAGACTCAATCGATGACTGGGGAGACACGCGCCACTACTCGAGTCTTTACTGCACACCTAATGTTATAACACACATAAAAAAAATCATATGGTATAATGTACTGCACTCCATCAATATGTTTCGTTTTCACCACAACATTAACTCGTGCTATACATATGAGATCATCTTAAGTTTACATCAACTTCATTCTACTATACTCCATCAATATGTTTCGTTTTCACCACAACTGCAACCCGTATTATAAGACCATCTTTTCAAATCCTCAAATTTCCTCAAATATTAACATAAAGCACTATTCTAAACTTAACAGAAGACAAGAATGTGGACTAAACCACTCATGAATTAAATGGTCCAAGCGGGAACCTACGTCATCACAGAAGGCCACCCAACTGAATCCATTAGTCACTTCAGGTAGTGTGTGTGTGTGTGTGTGTGTGTGTGTGTGTGTGTGTGTGTGTGTGTGTGTGTGTGTGTGTGTGTGTGTGTGTGTGTGTGTGTGTGTGTGTGTGTGTGTGTGCAGTGGGAGGGTAACGGCACACAAGGACACTACGGTAGGTTGACAACAAACAAGCCTTGGTTCTTGTGAGCTTCTAACCATTCAGTCACGCTAGCATACTTCTTGTTTAATAAGAGGTGACGTGCCAAGTAGTTATTTTACTAAGAAATCAACAGTGTATCAGTCGGTTGGTGCCTCAAAGGTGTGGCATTTGTTTACAAACTTGGTGAGTGGAATATGGGTAGTCATCTTTAAGTCCCTTCTGTTCTCTCACCTTCAATACACACCATTTAATGCGTATATCAAAAATATTACATTAAATTAGGGACATAAACTTAACAAATGAGATAGAATGTCAATACCAAGTGACATACCACATTTACCTTGACCCACTCGTGATGAGAGGGCAAGGAAGGTGTGGTGACACCCGAAAACACACACAAACGCACGCACACACGACAGGCAGCTACTGTATGTTCTCAGGCTCCATGAATACTGACCTAATGATAACAGTATGACGACAATTAGTTTTTTATGCAGGGGAACTACGGCGTGATGAACTCAGCACGACAGAGGAGAGTGTACTGTGCCATGACATCTATCCAAATTAGTTGACTATAAGACAACAGTACAACAAAAAAAAAAAAGCATTTGTGTACAAGTCGCTTCAAAACAATGAAAATATTACATAAGGTGTATACAAATGAAGATGAAAGAAAGTTTGTATTCCATTAAAAAATAACAAAGTAAAGGAAAGATACACTACTAACAAAACTACCTTACACTCACAAACATCTATACACACCAACACCACAATTGATACCATAACACAAACTATAGCTGTAATATGTGAGTATGTTAGTTTAGTCTACTATAGGATGTATCGAGCAGTAACACCCGAACAGTAACAACACAAACGCAACACAATTCAACACACACCTCCGGCACTCCCCGCGGTCGGCACTGGACTGACACTGATCCAGGCACCCCACCCCGCCCCCCTTCCACTTCTTCCCTCCACTAGCTACACGGCACACGCCCATACCCCCCCCCCTTACCCCTTATACTCTCCCACCCTCCCCCTTCTCTCTTTTCCTCTCTTCCTGCTCCTCCCTAAAGTCCCAACTACAACTCCCACGCACCCTCAGTCCACTCGCCTTCCATGCAGCTTGAGATAGGGTACATTAGAGGTGGAGTAACTACAACAAGTAACTGTCCACATTAATTTTACTTGAAACAATATGATATTATGGACGAAAAATCTATATTGCTCCGATAACAGAATTACTTCGTTTATTTTCACATCCTTCCAATCCCTCCTGTGCGATAGTTAATTTAGTGACAAACCTGAATTTCTACGAGTGAAGTAATAAACATGCTGACATTCAGTTCGCTGGAAATATCTAAAATATACATTAATATAGACATACAAACACGTGCACGATTCCTTTGTTTGTAGTTTTCCTTCATTATTTTAACTCTACGCACTTTCACACCAGCTTTCAGTACATAGACGGCTAATTCCAACAGATACGTAGTCCTACAAAACATCCATTTATATGCAATGATATTACCGTCTAAATACTATTCACGTATAATCCTGCGATACTACGGACATAACATCAATATATTTTCACTTTTGTTACATTGGAGTGCCTTGATTCCTCCAAAGTATGCCAGGAAACAGGACCAGATGAACAAAAATAATGGTGTTCTGTTGCTTGGAATAGTTTGGAGGATTCAGTTGCTCCAGATTTACCAACACAAAATTTCCCCCTTAAGCAGAGGTATAATATTCACGACATGCACTCAATCGACACACATTTGCACTCTACACTTGCACCACACACTCAATCAACACACATTTGCACCACACACTCACTCCCTGTACTGACAGAGTGAAACACATCCACTAGAAACGATTTGCTGTATGACAGAGAGGGGATACCGAGGTGAGACTCAACTCTTCCTGACTCATGGAACACTACCACCACCTTATCCCGGGATTGACGGATGAAAAGATAGTCAGGTCACACGTGTATATAACTATCATGTATACTAGCCTAAAAGAGAAGAGGTGAAGCTGAATCTTTTAAACTTCGTCAACAAATAAGAAAAAATCTATACCAAGAACACATTTCTCACCAGTCTGGAGGAATCAGGAGCCTCCAATTCACTGATGTTTCGTCTATTTGTATGCAAGACCTGTGGGCGGCCTCTGGGAATTACATATACATAGACACAACAAAGCAATACATTATCAGGAACAAGAGCAGAGTATAGAATGAGAACAGTTAGCAGATCTGGAAAATGAGATGGAGAAGCACTAGAACAAGAAGCAGCTTAAGGAGATGATGCGGAAACACAGTAAAGCATGCAAAGAGTGTATAAGTCCCACACTATGTATACTGGCATCTCTACAACGTCCGTCTTGAAAAGTAGTTTATCCGTGACCTTTGCTTACCTAACCCGATTAACATTACCTGAAAACCACTGACAGACTCAAGGAGAAACGTGTGTTCTGTTAGGTAATTACGAGACATGTAACTGTTTCGTTTGTTTGTATTATGGCGAGAAATGGAGGAAAGTAGAAGGTTTAGAAAATAGGGGATAAACTGAAAACAGGGACGAAGGAAGGAGGTATAGAAGTGGAGAGGGACAAAGGATGTAAAAGAAAGGGAGCAGGGGAGTTAGAACAGAGAAACGCAGTATATGGAAAGATTAAGATGAGAAAACCGTGGGAGAAAATGTATTATAAAATGGCGGAAAGCTAATAAATACGGGTTGAAAGGTAATGAATGAGTATCAGTAACACGTTGGAGAGATCTAGCTAGCCTGAGACATATTATATATACGTATTGAGGCGTGAGATACCAAGCTGAGGGAATTCGAGTGTGGGTGAATGAAAGAGAGTATAGCCTAAGCGAGACGGAACACTGGGTAGGAAGAGAGAAGACCCGGAACTAGAAAGAGAGTAAGGTGAGGCTGCAAGGATCGACTGCTGAAGAAGAGCATGCAGGGATGAGAACCAGCCTGCCTTCTGTCCTTTCCTTTATATACCCTATTTATCCCACAAGGTTGTTTGTTCTCTGTCCTTTATACTCCTTATCTCTATGAAGTAATTGGTGGCATTTAACTAACTCTTGTCTGTCCCTACACTTTTCCGATTTGTCTTTTCTGTTTCTGGCACTGTATAATTATTATTTTTTTCATATCCTATATTCCTTGGTATGCAGTTACCTAAACACTACAGTTAAGGGGGTGCGGGAATAGGAGGACAGGTTTGGGGGGGGGGGGGTGTTTAGGGGTGTGTGGGAGTAGGGGACAGGCTTGGGGGGTGCGGGAGTAGGGGACAGGCTTGGGGGTGGGGGGGTTAGGGGGTGTGTGGGAATAGGGGACAGGCTTTCTACCCACCCCAAGCCTGTCCCCCTATTCCTGCACCCCCCAACCCCCCCCCCATCCAGGTGTGCTTCGAATAACTAGAGACAGTAAATAAAAACACAATAAGATCTCCATTGAATTACTTCGTTGGTGAATTGGACTTTTCAAAGCTTCAACCAAAACTGTATACATATTAGTGCTCGTGACTGTACATTAGAATCACGTCCAGTTTCCATTTCACTTCCATACAGCGCGTCAAAATAATTCAATTCAATTCTAATCAAGTCATTGTAACGGCATCGCTACATATTCGTGTAATTCAATACACAAACTCCACAGTGATGTCGCCTGATAATTTTAACATATACAGGACAGCAGGATCTATATAATTATGTTTGTGAGCATATACGTTTGTGCTGATAGAATTAAGGTTTTGATATATCATTGTGCCCCATCAACAGTATATATATTTATTCTTCCATTCTATAAAGAGTTAAGATTGCTCTGTGAATGTAGATTATACTGTCAATAAATATTAATGAATGATGAAGTTAGAAATGGTAGTTGGAAATTCTATCCCTAATGTAATGTAGACTTCAAACTAATACACGTACAGTCACGAGCACTAATAAGTATACAGCTTTGGTTGAAGCTTCGAACAGTCCATTTCACCAACGAGCTAATTTCAATGGAGATCGTATTGTGCATTTCTTTACTGTCTCTAGGTATTCGAAGCACACCTGTATACTTATTAGTGCTCGTGACTGTACAAGCGAGTTTACACTTACAAAAAAGATATTAGAAACTGCATACATCAATACACAAACTGGGGTAATTGTAAACACACACACACACACACACCTGTCACGGCCTAATATTTGAGTTTACTGCTATTGGGGCTTGGATATATCGTGCTCGTTCCTGTAAACGTATCAGTAACCATGTGCATACCTATGTCTGTATATCTTTGTATGTGTGTGTGTCTGTGTGTGTGTGTGTGTGTGTGTGTGTGTGTGTGTAATATAGAAGCATGTCTATGAGTAAATTTAACATATATCTACATTTACATTCCATACTGGATGCTTGTGTGTACGTTTGTTTGCATTCCGCTCGCATTCTACACGGGGTTTATTCTTGAAATGAGGTTATGTGTGTTTCTGTGTATAAAGTTCATTGACATATACGTGACTATACGTGAAATTTCATATATAATCCAGTGTGTACTTAATACAAATAATTGCTCGCTCTCTCTCTCTCTCTCTCTCTCTCTCTCTCTCTCTCTCTCTCTCTCTCTCTCTCTCTCTCTCTCTCTCTCTCTCTCTCTCTCTCTCTCTCTCTCTCTCTCTCTCTCTCTCTCTCTCTCTCTCTCTCTCTCTCTCTCTCTCTCTCTCTCTCTCTCTCTCTCTCTCTTACACACACATACACACACAATAGAGCTGTAGGTATTGTCATAGTAGTAACCTTACTACTTTCCCGCATAAATCAACTGGATATATTGTAGCTTTTGCACAAGACGGACATCTACGACTTCCCTCTAGTGCAGGATTCACTGGTTTTCTACATCTTAGCAGTAAAATTCACGAATATTACTGCTAACAGAAAAATTGAAATAAACAACAACCCGAATAAAAAAAAACACACACACACAACCTGCCGACAGAGTTAATTAGAACAAAAACCAACCCATCTAAGTTACAGAAAGATGTACATAGGTAGAAGGAGGTAGTATTTGTTTGGATCCATTCGTGTGAGCAGAACTATAAGAACTACTGTATATAATGACGTGGTGCGGAAGCCGTGAGAGGATTCCAAGGTCGAGTCACGCATCACATCACCACACACACCACACCGACACGACACAACGGACAGACAGGCTCCTTCTGATATCACCAAGGTCACCACCACCACCGCCACTACACATTCCCTACTACTGTTTCTGCTGCTGTTTGTCGTTGTTGTTATTGTATTCTGTGGCTTAGTCCTTACCCTCCCATTTCCCCTGTTTATAAATATTCTATCTCGAGAACGAACCATCCTCCTCCTTTCTTTCCCTCCTCTCCTGCTCAGCCCTGCATGCCCTTCCCTTAAACGTCATTATTTAAGGGGATAGTATACTTTTGATAGATTGGAGCGCCTTTGATTCCTCCAAAATATGCCAGGATACAGACTCAGATGAAGAAAAATAATGGTATACTATTGCCTGGAATAGTTTGGAGGAATAATTTGCTCCAGAATTACCACCCAAAACAATGTGCTATATACCCCCTTACACATTCTGAACAAGATAATCAAGAGTTAAGAGGTCCCACGAGGGTGCCACTGACCACTCATATCAGTAATCCTTCTGACCTCCGAGTACATATAATTGTATATATAAGTATACGTATATGCGAGTGTGTATGTGAGGGTGGAAGTATGATTGGGCGTGTGTGCACTCTTGTGTTGCTGACATACAATAAGGACATATAAAAATAGACACGTGGAAATCGTACAGCAAACTCACTATCTACAAAAATAGACAATGTGGGACTTTAAAGTGCCTCGGCAAACTATAATTATCGTTCTTCATATTTAGCAACAGCATATAAATTACAACATCAGTTAAGGGACCCTGTGTGTGTGATGTATATAGTCAGAAAATTGGAGGTAAACGAGTCCTTCAAATATTGCCACGAAACACACACACACACCTATATGGAAGGAGTTTTTTTGTTTCGTGGCAAGGTCAGAAGGAATCAGAAGCCTCCAATTTTCATACACGATCACAGGGTCCTTAAAGTACGAAAAAAAAAAAAACAATAAAGTGAAACTATATAAGTGTTGTGCAGCGACCTACTAACAATGCAGTACTCGACTCGACATATATGGTAAAGATAATCACCTCGGCTCAGTCTTGATTCGCCACGGACCTATCCCTCTGGCATCACCACTGTTCCCCCACATGCCACTCCCACCTTTACCATCTCCTTTCATTGAGGTCAAGATGCTCTGCTCATTCATCTTTCCAACCCGGGTCTAATAAGCCACAGATGTTCACTAGTGAGATATGAAGAAAGTAATGATAGTAGTGGTAGTATATAGTGTATATATACGGTATATCTGGAAGGCTCATCACAATATAAGGTAAGGTACAGCCACAAGCAAATATCCACCGACACTTTCCTTCCATCGTAGTAAATATCTTGGTAATAAAGAACAACATGTATATGATTTTGCAGCACCTCATAATAATAATTGAGGGGGTTGAGTTGACGTAAGGTGTTGTATGACTATATTTTGATATGGTACCGATATATTTGCACGATGGCAGGAAAATGTGGGTGGTTATTTGATTGTGGCTGCATGTACCAGGTCTTGAAGAGGATACCACACTTGTACAATTAGCACTGCAAGCCGAGTAATATACAGTATGTGAAATTTATCGTATACGAGTATCCCTAATGATATCTGACGGGTATTATAATTATACAATATGGTTTTATTTAGGATTATTACGGGGATGTTACTGTCAATGTGTATTACAGTTTTCGGATTACACACACCTCGTCAAAGACTTTGCTCAAAAACTGTACACTTTGTTTTAAATTAGTGTACATATGTTTGGAACCACTTGTACATACCTCTCCCAGGCACTCATAAGAGACGCGAAGGTTTTGCTCTTGAAAATCTTCCTAGTGGCTCCTCCTCCTCCTCCTCCTCCTCCTCCTCCTCCTCCTCCTCCTCCCTCAGTCCTCCCAGCTCCCAGACCCTCCAGCCTCATTCTGTTTGTCTCTCCCTCCAGACTCTTTCTTCTTTGTAGTGCCTCTTTATCTTTTCCCGTTGTAGTGTTCCTCTTGCTGGTACACTATATTATATGTAATTTCCTACTTGTTTTTTTTATTTTTTTATCCTTCTATTTCCTTTTTTCCTTCCAGCACCGATTTATATTTTGTTTTTCGTCTTTGTCTGGTTATTACCAACAACTATGTTTCTGGTTAACTTTTTGGATCCTTACCTCACACTGCTATTTATCACTTCTAATATATTCCTTGTGTTCAATTTATCCACTTTTCAGCTATCTTCTAAAAATACTATAACTTGAATGACAGGCTTTTCTCAGTATCTTGAATGTAGTTTTGTTTTGTTATCCAGCACAATGTAATTTAGTTCACTTCCTTCTTCCAAAATATCCATACCTCATGTCTGAGTACGTAATTAAAACACCTGTGAACGGACGGATTTTTATGATGCGTCGTTTTCTCTTACATTTCGCAACCTAAGCAACACAAACCCCATGTGATAAGACCAATTACACCCACCAACAACTCCAGGATAATTTTAAAAGGTCGCACACATTGATAACAAGATCCACATATGACAATAAATAACACAACACCATGGAAGAACGAGATTGGTACGAGACGAAGCAAGCAGCTAGGGAAAACCGTATGGAATAGATAGATAAATTTATGTTTCCATGCTGAGGATATTATACGACTACATGAAAATACAATGCTATAAGAATCTACCCACGACACGTCAAGGAGAATCCGGCAAAATAACAGCAACATACGAGGTCACACATGCAGGATGGTACTTGTAAAACAGGCTCAAAACAGGCTCTTAAGACCATCATCTATACACACTTATGTTTACGTGCTGAAGAATTTATTAAAGGGGGGTAATTCACTTTTGTTACATTAGAGTACCTTGATTCCTCCACAGTAAGCCAGGAAACAGAACCAGAAAAAAAGCAAAAATAATGGTGTTTGTTCCGTTACTTGGAATAGTTTGGAGGATTCAACAGTTGCTCCAGATTTACCAACACAAAACACAATGCCACAATAGGAAAGAGACAACAGTGCCATGAGACTCTACTTTCAACACGTCAAAGATCTCGTATACCGACGGGCACATACAGACACACACAGAGAGACTCCACAACACATGCCCACGCCACCACTAACACACGCACACTACCCATCGCCCCACTCACTGCCTCAACACACGACTGGGAGGGGGAGGGAGGGCATGGGAAAAGGAGGTGTAGGTGTGTGTGTGTGTGTGTGTGTGTGTAAGTGTTTGTGTGTGTGTGTGTGTGTGTGTGTGTGTGTGTGTGTGTGTGTGTGTGTGTGTGTGTGTGTGTGTGTGTGTGTGTACGTGTGTGTGAGTTTACGTGGGTGTGTGTGTGTGTGTGTGTTTACGTGTGTGTGTTTACGTGTGTGTGTGTGTTCTCCTCACCACACTAACCTCCTCCTTCACCAATCTATCAATCTATCTATTTGCTCCCTCGTGTGTTTCTCTTGTTTTATGTAACTGTGTGTGTGTATATATAATTATCTTCCTCACTCACTTGTTTTTCTTGTTTTTCTGGAGCTCATCCCCCAAGAAATCCTCAACTAACTAAACACATGTATGAATGAAGAAAGGGGAGGGTATAATTAATGGAGAAATTTTCACTGTCCTACTTATTTTCACCAGACTCTTACACCATTCCCTCCCTCTCCATCCTATCCACCCCTCACCCCTTCATCCTATCCAACCTATACCCCTCCCTCCTATCCACCTCTCACTCCTCCATCCTATCCACCCTATACCCCTCCATTTCATCCTTACCCAGTTTCTCTCTCTCCCTATCTCCTGCTCTCTCTCTCTCTCTCTCTCTCTCTCTCTCTCTCTCTCTCTCTCTCTCTCTCTCTCACCCACCAGTCTTATATATTCTGCCTCCCTATTCCTCTTCGTGTTTCTCCATCTCTTTCACTTTTCCTCCCTCCCTTCCTCCTTTTCACCCTCCCTCCCTCCCTCCTCCTTTTAACCCTCCCTACCTCCCTCCTCCTTTTAACCCTCCCTCCCTTCCTCCTCTGCACCCCCCCTCCCTCCCTCCCTGTCTAACCTGACCCGAGTTGAACCTTGACCGACCAGCCACGCCACCAGCCCCTCTCTCTCTCTCTCTCTCTCTCTCTATCTCTATCTCTCTCTCTCTCTCTCTTTCTCTCTCTCTCTCTCCAACTGACTGCCTGAGAGGATTTCTTTTTTTCCCATTCCACATTTTAGAGTTCCCCATCCAAACTTTCGCCTTCTTCCTCCACTCCTCCACTCCTTGGCTTTCTCCACTCCTCCACATATTTCCTTCCTCGTTTCTCATATTCTAAATGGGATGGACCATGGAAGGTGTCAGGGATGGTATGAAAAATTTATGTGACGACGCGAGAAAAAAAAAAAAAAAAAAAAAAACAGAGATGAAAAGGATGTTTGGTTGGTCTTCTGAAAACTTATCATAATGAAAAAAAAAATCAGGAAGGTAAAGATAGATTGGGACTGAAAATTATACTCTCAAACAGAAGGTATCTATATCTTAAGAGCACACGTAGCCCTCCAAACAACTCGGTCATAAAACACGTCTCTGTAGTCTTACGTGGAGGGATTTTTCTGTTGCTTGGGATATTATGGAGTAAATCAGAGCCACAGAATTTGTAGCCTCAGGTGCAGCAACATTGGCTTATTAAGGGGGTGCGGGAATTGGGGGGGTTTAGGGGGGTGCGGGAATAGGGGACAGGCTTGGGGGGGTGCGGGAGTAGGGGGACAGGCTTGGGGGGTGCGGGAGTAGGGGGACAGGCTTGGGGGGGGTTAGGGGGGTGCGGGAATATGGGACAGACTTGGGGGGTGCGGGAGTAGGGGGACAGGCTTGAGGGGGGGTTTAGGGGGGTGCAGGAATAAGGGACAGGCTTGGGGGTGCGGGAGTAGGGGGACAGGCTTGGAGGGGGGGTTTAGGGGGGTGCGGGAATAGGGGACAGGCTTGGGGGAGGCGGGAGTAGGGGGACAGGCTTGGGGGGTGGGGGATTAAGGGGGTACGGGAATAGGGGACAGGCTTGGGGGGAGGCGGGAGTAGGGGGACAGGCTTGGGGCGGGGGGGGGGGGGGTTAAGGGGGGGCGGGAATATGGGACAGGCTTTCTACCCACCCCAAGCCTATCCCCCTATTCCCACACACCCCAAGCCTGTCCCCTACACCCGCACCCCCTTAAGGGCAGCAAGTAACCTGTTGTGTGAAATTAGGAGGTTACTACTGATTCCTCCAAACTATATCAGGGCAACAGAACCCCTCCGTATGAGACTATAGGGATGATGTGTTTTCTTGTCGAGTTAGGAGGGTTACGTATGTTCCAATTTACCCCCACACACAAGATGCGTATAATTATAGAGTCGCTCTTCTCGTGACTCATCCTTGGTGTTGACAGAGATAAAAATATGGGACAAGGCAAGGAATAAGTTGGTAAGGATTTAAGTAGGTAAGGATAAGTAGGTAAGGTTAAGTAGGTAAGGTTAAGTAGGCAAAGGTTTAGAAGGTAAGGATAAGTAGGTAAAGGTTCAGTAGGCAAGGAATAAGTAGGTAAGGAATGAGTATGTAATGAATGAGTAGGTAAGGATAAGTAGGTAAAGGTTAAGTAGGTAAGGAATAAGTAGAAAGGAATGAGTAGGTAAGGAATAAGTAGGTAAGGTTAAGAAGGTATAAGTACGAATAACAATAAGTAGGCAAGGATAAGTAGGAAAGGAATAAGTAGGTAAGGAATAAGATGGTAAGGATAAGTAGGCAAAGTTTGAGTAGATAAGAATAAGTAGGCAAGGACAAGTAGGCAAGAAACAACAACAACAACAATAACACTGGACAACGAGGCCTCGGGAGGTATACGAACGGCTAGTTGAGATGCTGTGGTGATCAAATAATACCGTGAGAGGGTCCGGGTTTTAGGTAAATGAGTTGGTGGTTTGGTTTTTGCTATTACCCAGTCAGCCATCCATCCATCCACACCCTACCTACAACACAACCACCTGCTGGGTCTTGTCTCGACTATAACTCATCACTCACACTATTCTAAACTCGTCTGGTTGGTTCACAGCATACTATATTTGTACAAGACATATGTACTTTGTTCTTATGGTATTGTTCTCAGAAAAAAATAACGAAACTAATGTCCTAATCTCTCTTTACCTCATTTCATACATACATACATAATTAGCTCTGCATTCCTAATCTCAAAAGTGACGAAAAGTGACGTATTTTTACAACACACATTAACTTTAAGAACTATACGAATCTATAACACAAGCCACACCTTCGTTTACCTATACCCGCCACCTTCCCATCACCCCCGTGCCGACCAGGAGGAGGAGGAGGAGGAGGAGGAGGAGAAGCGAGTGGAGGGTGCTATAGGTGTGGGGTGTGGGGGTGAGGAGGCCAAGGTTAGGCGAGGCATTACAGGTTTCCGGAGCCACGCGACCCTCTATCGGCCCTTTTAAGGTCAACATTAGCTCCAACTCCATATGGATTTATCTGGACATGGTGATGAGATACCAAGGTGACAAGAGGCTCGATGGGACAAGGGTGTATATGCCTGAGTGTTGGTTAATCAAGGGGGAAGTACAGTGTTGGTAAATCTGGAGCAACTAATTCCTCCAAACTATTCCAAGCAACAGAACACCATTATTTTTGCCAATATGGTCCCTGATTCATGGCATACTTTGGATGAATCATGGCACTCCAAATGTAACAAAAGTGAATTAACCCCTTAATTAAGACATGAGGTGAGTCATGAACCACCAAGGGGGAGAAGCTGTGGTCACCTAAAGTCCTGTTGCTTTAACATGGTCCTTCTCAAGGTGACTGCTCTGTCTGTCACACTTGCCTCTCTCTCTCTCTTTTCATCTTCAGTCTTCTCCTTGCCTCTCCTACTCTCTTCCCCCTACTTTCCTATCTTTCTATTCATTCTTTCATCTCCTTAATTTCTATCTTCCCTGATATCTCCAGCCACTCTCCTCCACATTCCTACCCTGTTTTCTTCTGTCACACTTGCCCCTCTCTCATCTTCCCTCCTGTCTTGCCTCTCCAACTCTTTTCACTGTCCTATAAATTTCTTTCTCCTTCATACCCTGCATTTCCTCAAGCCTCTTATCATTATCACTCTCCTCTACACTTTCCATGTCTTCTTCTATTTCTTGTCTTTTTTGTTCACCTCACTCTTCCTTTCTTCTCGTTTCTCCTTTCATTTTTTCTGTCCTGATGTTTCCTCCCCTCCCCTCAGCACTCTCCCTTTCTTCTCGTCTTTCCTATAATATTTTCTTTCCTCATCGTCCCTCCTCCCCTCTCTCTGGATCTGGTTTAAGCCTTGTAGTCAGTCTCGTTCACTCAAGCTACTGTATTATCAACGACAGAGAATGGCTGTCAATGTGATGAAGGAAAAACAAACAACAAAACATTTATAATTAGTCTAGTCTCGTCTCAGATATCTAAACTTTCAAGAGCATAATTATATTTTACACTTCCTGTACTTGCGCGCATCACCAGACTCGCAGCCTACATCACAAGTATGGTACGAGTGAGTGTACATGTGTGTGTCTATATATGTGAGAGAGAGAGAGAGATTAGGCAACCATGTGGAACGACCTTGGTTTACTATTCTTTTGTAAACTCACATATCCGGTTATGTGCAGGAATACAACTTTGACTAAGATTCACATCTGGTTTCACACCTCAGCATGAACAAGTATTACATGACGGTAAAACAGAACATATTCATAGAATATGAGTAAACAGTTGGTGTAACATGTGTGTACAAGAGTGAAAGTGAGAGTCAAGAAAAACAAAGCGTATGGTAGATGAGTCTATACAGAAGATTAATACTGGTGTGGCTAGTATAAGTGTATATGACAGTCATGAAAGACACATAGGAAACTGTGCAGGAAAAATGTACCAATTAATGAGAGTCAGAAGGAGTCAGACACCAAGTGTGACAGGAAAGCACATAGATGAAAGAAGCTGATGTG
This sequence comes from Petrolisthes cinctipes, assembly GCA_033782935.1. NCBI lineage: Eukaryota > Metazoa > Arthropoda > Malacostraca > Decapoda > Porcellanidae > Petrolisthes > Petrolisthes cinctipes. The sequence goes on from JAWQEG010001182.1 coordinate 92,364, forward strand.
ATTGAGAGGGCAAATGTAACGTAAATGTAAATAAAGTGCAAGAGACAGATGTGACAGAAAGATGTAAGTACATAAGATACAGATACAGTATAATCACAGGACAGATGTAAGGTGTGCTTGGAAGTATGTGATATATATGTGTGTGGGGTAGATACAAAACTGACATATTATGTGAGTGATGAGAGACGAACTGTGGGTTTCAAGTGAGAGGGTACGGGAAACTGTGAGCGTGTGACTAAAGAAAAAAGATGCGTGTAAAGGTAGAGCATGAAGGTGTGACAGGTGTTCAAGTGGGACAGGTGTGAGGAGAAGGGTCCAGACAGGTGGGTTACTAGCCAGGAAGTGGGTGAAAGTGTGTGGGTAGCCATGACCACTACACACCCATCCACCTACTCACTCTTCCTACCCAGTTACCCACCTACATACTCCCTCTCCCTCCTTATACCATCATTAAAATTAGTAGTACAGTAGTAACAACAATAATAATAATATCAGCAGCTATTATAATTCAATTAGAGATGAGGTAATGGGGTCCTTGAGGAGAATTTTTTTATAATCCTTGCTGCCCATTTTAATAGACAATTTGGGAAACCAATCCACATTACATCAATACAAGAAAGGATCATTGTATGAATTAACATATTAAACACAATCTTTCACTCCCAACAACCATACTCCCACTCACTAAGACACTGCCAGAAGATAATTCACAACCACAAGCTATCTCCTTTGTCTGCTAGCCTACTCATACTCACTCATAAATATACATCCACTGACACCAAGAACACAAACATCTCCCTCACAATATCCTAATGTTTACTTATTTTTAAATACTTCTCAAATCCCACACAGGAATAGTTCCAAGATCAGAATTACATTGTTCTTCATCAACTCTCTACCAGTACAGATAATTCTCAAATGGAACCATCAATGTTGACCTCAATGTGTTATCCATCTCAACATAACGAGACAATATTATTCTACCTATTCCAAATTAAGCATTCCACCTACTCAACTTGGCATTTCCAATTCACGTTCTTTCATACAGTTGTAATATCACACTAAAAATTAAAATGACACACTTTCCCCATCCACAAATATTATTCACTTAACAATATTTGTTTTTCTTTAATAAGAAAGGTGAGGACTAAAAGCAAGAAGCTTGCTTAATGTCCTCCCCTGTGAAATGCATACTACAAAATCATCCTTCTAGACAGGATATGAAAATGCACATGACCTGTGTTCATTTAAGTGGTAGATGTGATTTCTTGTAAATTGGGAATGGGGTCATTCTACAATAGTAACAAATTATACACCAAACACTCTTACAAGGAATCTGAACTCATTACTCTAACAAAATTCTATTCACAATTCACAAACTTTATATAAGCAATGAAATGATTGTAACAGGGCAGGCATATCTACAAAAGATAAAATATTTTATAGTTAATGAAGGATTCCTCCCTTAATGTGACTTATTCAATTGAGTTGAGAACCCCTGGAGAGAGTTAGGATAAGAGTACTGTTCTGTACTCACCTTCCCAGCAGTGGTGAGATTAGTGTCTTCCTCAGCTGGTTTTCCAGGTCTGTTGCCTCCTTGAAAACTGTACACCAAAGGGGAAAAATAATTAATTAATCTATACGGACAATAGTCAAAACATCAGAGGTGGTCTATACTTTTTCTGTTGACATACCATGCTCAGATGTATCTAAATTGACTTGCTTGAAAATAATATTGAATTTATGAGGTGCAATTTTCCATATTACATTACAAGAGTTCTATGTAACATTAATTAAAGGGAACATAATTACAAAACAAAACAACACTCCCAGAATACCATGAGATTATTAACATGGATGCACTAACTCATCCTCAATCAAAATGATGGACACAAATACAGTATAGCCAATAATCTCAGCTGTCAACCATTCATTCAAATACAATATAACATAGGAACTGTTTCATGTGTGCTTCAACTCACATGCTTCAGAGGCAAGGAACTCTTCATCAGTAATATGGTCAGAGAACTCTCCTTCTTGGTCTTCTTCTTGCACTGTAAAAGTCGGGTAGAAGAAGCAAAGGGCATGCATGAGGCAGGCAGGAAGGCAAACAAGCAAATAATAAAAAATGCACACTTAAAAATCAAGAGAAGTCAACTTACAAAACACAAAATCCAATGTGGTGGTAATCTAATGAAAGATATAAAGGAAATATCTTGCAAAACTCACCAACAAAAAATTTACACACAGAAAACATTCAAGATGTATTAATATTCAAATTAACATTTCAACAACGGTTTGAAAAACAACTACGAGAGATATTTCAAAAAATATTCCAGCAATAATAAATGTGTACTGTACTAAAAAACTGAAGCTTCTGAGAAATATTATTTACATCCTGATAAACAATGCCTGACCTAAATATTAAATTGAATACTTTGCATATATTCTGCTTATAAAATATAAAGTATCATCTTTAAGTCTATACAATTATTATTGGCTAAGACTTCCTCAAATTACTAGGGCGAGTACTACCGGAGACATTAAGCAGGACTGAAATCAGGGGTATATAATTTCTTATTGATGAAAAGATAATTCAAAGAGTAAAATGGAACTATATATATATATTTTTTTTTTTGGTGGGACAATAACTAACTATATCAAAACCTCAATAACTCTGGATTCTGGGACAGCCAATCCCACAATGGGGTAGTGTACTCACAGAAAAGACTATAGCTCCAACACTATACAGTAAATTAATTCAAATTAATCTTCCCCTCTTATCTGTAAATATTAGTCCTCTTACTCATTATATAACTTACTTTTATCAAGTTTTGTTATAAATTCCTCTAAAATTATTATGCACCTCAGGCAATAAGGCTTTCTGACTACAGTGTATTGTAGTATAGTCTGAAACATATTATAAGGTGTTGAGAAATATTTGCAATTCAAACTTCATGAAGGAACAGACTAACACATTATATAATGTAAATCGTACGGAAATGTTCATGCAATTTCGTTATCTACTGTTAACTGGTCACCACACAAAAAAATTCCTATGATAGGGTGCATTAATCTAAACAACAGCTACCAAGTTACCCAAACAAATGTAATGGACTAACATCTAGCCTAATGGACTAACATCTAATGGACCAACATGTAATGGACCATCAACAGAGAATACTGTAATAATGGTAGTTTGTATAACAAGCTAAATACATGTACAAGTACTGTAGTTTAACTCAAAAAAGGGTTATAAATAAATATCTACCGTACTAAATCAACATTAGAAATAAATTGAAAGCACAAAACCCTTCACATTATTTACTGGCCATCTACATGAAGTGAGAGCTACATCTCCAACTCGGCACAAAACAAATTTCCGGTATCTTCATTTCAGAATACAGAATTCAAAACCTGTGTAGCGTTGTTCAGCATTTAGCATTTTTATATGCTGTCACTGCTCTAAACAATCATCTACTTGTGGTTTTTCAACAAAATGTGAATTATATAGATGTTTACAACATTACAGTACTGTACTGTACTGTACATTGAAAGTCTACGTGAAAGTTGGTGCTGGTATGATAACAAATAACAAAATATCTAAACACGTCTCATGCATTTCACTTTGGCTATAATCAGGTACTGTATAACAAAAAGTAACACAAGCAATAAACTGCAATCAAGCATGCAAAAAGCAAATGGGCATACTGTATTCAGAAACTTTAATTATGTATTGCATGTACATACACTGTGAAGCACACCGGAGGTCACTTGAAGTAAGGCCTGTTGCAATTTCTGGACCAGCTTCACTGTGGTTGGCATCAGTTTCTTCTAGATCTGAACGAGATCCCAGAGCAATTCCTGAATCATCATCCATACTCCTTGTCTCCTGTATATGGATGGTATAATGTATGAGCTTAACACAGGGACTAAATTACAAACATACTGTAATATATTTTACAATATAACATGAACAGCTATAATTATTATGAATCATACTTCATAACATATTTAGTTTTCCTGAACCATAAAATATGCTTTCAATCTGGGTTCATTAAGCACCCAATACTTACCATCCTTTCCTCTCCCAAGACACTCTCTCGTTTGAGTGACCTTCTAGTCATGAAGGGGTCAGTTCTAGACACAGCATCACTACTTTCTGCACCACACACTGCACCTCTCTTTCCCAATGGTGGTGATCTTGACAACCTAGAACTTTTCTGGAAGGGATTAACATTTTCATCAAGGTTAGTGTTGGCACAGCTTGTGTCTGCCATGACTGAGTTTACAGACTTAACTGGTGTGCTCTCGTCTGAATCAGGAAGGCCAGAGTCTGTGGAGCAGTTCATAAACTCTTCAGCAAGTCTGCTGGCCTCATGACCCAATAGCTGATCAAATTCAAGGCTATCAAGCTGGCCGATGGTTCCAATAGTGGGAACTTTGTGAACGTTCTCTTCTGCCCCAGGTATTACACTTAAGTTTTTGACACCAATAGTTTTGTCAACTTCTGAATCTACTTTTATTTGAAGTCCTGACTCTAGGTTTTCAAGAACATTAAATTGCTCTTGCTCTGGTAGGGTATAGGTTCGTTTTCGTTCAAGTTCTTTTTCTAAATTTACGCTCTCTGAATTTGTGGTTTCCTCCTCATCACCTGACTTTTCCACAGATGGCTGAGAATTATCATTTACATCACAATTTTCTTCAGTTGTAAGCTCTGCCTTATCTTTATTACTGTGATCACATACATCCAAAACTTCTTTACCAAAGTCTTTACCAGAGTCTGTTTCACTTAATTCTTCTGCATTGTTACTCTTTTCCTTCTGAACACCACTTTCTTTTTCAACATCTATATTTTCATTAACATCAAGTTCTAAATTAGAGTTTCCATTCGAACTACCTATGCTTTGTTGCTTAACTATATCTGATGAATTCTCCTGGACTCCACTGGGCTTGGTACTCCCTGTGATTGGCTGAATAACACCTGATCGAGTCTCGAACGGGTCAAAGTTAGGATCATCTAGAAAATCAAGATTATAACCTGCTGAAGGGGGTACTACTTCCTCTTCCTCTTCTTTAGTGTTCTCTGCTTGCTTACCTGAACTTGCCTCAGATACTTTCTTATCTTCTAACTTGTTGGAGATACTTTTAGTATCTTTGTTACATCCAGGTGTTTTCGCTTTACTTTTTAATGCAACAAATCCTTTTCTTGTAGGTGTTTTCTTTGGTGCAACTACTTTTGGCTTTGGTTCTTCTTCCTTGTTATTCAAGGTTGTGAATTCTCCTTTAGGGGGTGAACTTCTTACTGCAGTTTTGGTTGCAAATGGATTAAAATTTGGATCATCCAAATCATCCAGAAAATCTAAGTTATAACCTTTTGAGGGAGGAAGTGGAAGTTCCTCTGGATCAGATCTATTTTCTTGATCACAAACCTCTTTATCTGCTACAGTATTGTTATTCTTTTCAATGCTCTTCTGTTCTGGAGGAGCTTTGGTAACAGTTTTATTTTTATTTATAACATTTGGTTTCACTCCAAGTTTCCGAGGAGGTTTTACTGGATTATCAACAGTTATTTCAAGTGTCTTCACTGCCTCTCCAGACTCAAATACTTCCTCAGAATTGTTGTTTTTAGCATTATCTGTAGCTGGTGATACTACTGTCTGTAGTTCACAGACTCCTTTATCTATTTTCCCAACTAAATGTTTTTCTGTTTCTGTCTCAGTGTCTGTGTTCTTTTCAGTTTCTTGCTTAACTGTCTTGCAACTACTATCTGCTGGAGCAGTTTTCTTATCTTTCTTTCTGACTGCAGGCTTCAGAGGAGGAAGTTTACATGTAGGGTCAGGACTGGGAGGAGGAGTGGAACGGACTGCAGTCTTGGTAGCAAATGGATTAAAGTTGGAGTCATCTATATTGTCCAAAAAATCAAGATTATAACCTTTAGTAGGTGGAATAGGAATATCATTGGGATCTTCTGTATACTGTGGTGGTTGTGGGTCTTCTATACCCCTCCCTTCCTTTTCAGATGGACTGAGAGGCTCTGGTATATCATCCTGAGTAATGGGTTGTTTTAGAGGACTCTTTTCTCTTTCTTCAGTTCCTTGTGCTGTCACTGAAGTTTCTGGGTTGTTAACAATATCACCTGGGAAGGAATCAGCCTGTATGTCACTGTGGTTATCACAACTCCTATCTTGGGTTTCTCCATCAGACTGGACCTCAGACCTGTGTCCACCTTCTCTACTTACGGAGATATTTTGAGAACTTGCTTCATCATCAACATTACACACAGAGATATTATTTGCCTCAGGTGCTGTTAAATCTGATCCAATATTATTTTCAATACACTGACTGTGGGGTGATACAACTTCACTAATTTTCTCGAATAACTGAATATCATTAGGAGATACTATTACACACTCATCAATAACAACTTCCTTGTTGCTAATTGATTCTTCAATAATTTCACTCTTTGTTACAGTCACAACAGAGTCACTAATTACACTTGGCAAATTTTCTGACTGTTCCTGTGGCACACTATGACTGTCTTTATCAACTATTACAGATGAAGGTTGACAGTCTGTAAATACTCCAGTACCAATTGTTACTGAAGTTTTCTCCCCATTAATATCAAGAGTCTCTGACACCTGTGGTATGAATTCTTCCTTTTGTAATACTATACCATCAAGTGGATCAGATATTACTTTGTTTTGATCACCAGGGAAATCAGCACCACTGTCATTCACCTCTCTTCTAGTGGTTTCTGACTCATTAGCCTCACAAGAGGGAGACTTGTCACAGCTGACTGGCTGGAGGTCACCACTGGGAGCTGGGTCAGGGGGAAGATCAACCTCCTCAGCACTTTCGTACTCTGAATCTGCATGGAGAAGGTTAGAGTTACTTTTTGACCAGCGACACAATAGACAGCCAAACAAGATAGACATCCTTGTTCCATAGTCTCAAAACAATAATGATGGGCAGGTAATATTACAATAACAACTTAGCCATTGTGAACAGATTACAGACTGATAAACCTAAACAATACTCACTGTTTAGCAAAATGTAATCCCTCTGCATACAAGTCATTTTGACAATGATGATGATAATCAATACAAAATTAGCAGTAAAATAATCCCTGCCTACATATCATTCCAGAGCTATTCAATGAGGAGGAACTGCTACTCTGCACTTTAACCAACACAATCAACAGCATCCTATCAGAGTCATCACTGACGGATCTGTTTGACAAACACCGTATACTGATAAGATTACATACAGTACTCTGAGATTGACTACTATTTGACTGAGTGAATATACAGTACTGGAAATTATATTTTCTCATAATTAAACAATATGGAACCAACCTCACGACTAGTTTTTCATTTATACAGCTCAGGCAACATTTCAGTAAAAGCTTAAAGTGTAAAGAATGAAATATCATATCTCCTATCCATCACTGTTATCAGCATGTTGTGATGTTAAATAACATGTGATACAGTACCTCTTTTACCTAAATTATGCCCATATAGGCTATACTGTAATGGTAATAATAAAACTGATAAAAATTATGCTGTATATACATGAATAATGCTATGGTTGCCTATACTGTCAGTAGAAAGGATAGGATATGAAAACCTTACCGATCCAGGCCATGGTCCACCACATATAAATAATCATATGCGGTTCTCATGAATAAAAATATTGCTAAATTATCTGAATGTATTTCAGAATGTTGGCCAATGTCTGAAGGAGAGTCACATTAATATCACACATTGTACAAATTCTTGCACTGTTGTATGGCAATGCCTTAAAGTCATTTGGTGCAATAAATATACAGTATATTGTATAGTGTACTTTATGTTGTGCATTAATTCACTTATAAATTAAACTTTCTTCATCCACTTACTTTAAGATTATATTTCATTCATTTCCCCACTGTATTACATTAATGTTGGTGACACACAGCTCAATAATGCACAATCAACTTTAAAACCAAGAACAAGTAATGAATCTGATATAGGAATATACAAAAGTTACTGTAAGTTGGTGCAATATAAATAATATACTGTATTTGCAAAAAATTATTGCAGCAATGCTGAAGCCTCAACAGGTCATATATTATACTCTACTACACTAATATTGTAATCTTTAGTTCTGTATAAGTATTTATCTAACAAGATCATCAAATCTGTAAATCTAACTCCCACAGAAAGTTAAGTGATTATCACTAGAATATAATATCCCAAATCTTATTATACCACAATTATTAAATATTGAGTTACTGTACCTGCAATTTACAGTGCAGTTGTCAGACAAATTTTGAGTGTCTTAGTAATCATTTCTAAATTATGACTGATTTCTACTGCTACCGGTACCAGTCCTTTTATTTAGCATTAAATCTTTAAATATGTTTATGCTTCAAATAATAACAAAGATGAAAGGAAAGGGTAGTAAGTGTGTGTCTGTTTAAATAATAAGCAAGATGGTGAGGTGATGAGCCTTGGTCAGGAAACAAAATAAGGTTGATGAAAAATGTATCTGCCTACAAAACTGGTGGACATGATGGCTTCTGAAAACTACTGAACCTCAATAAGAAGCACATAGACAGTAGTAACAGTTAATTCATGAAACAGTTAGCCTACTTTAACACCATATCCATGTGACCTTATACTGTATATAATTGCGGAAGTCTGCAAGTGTGTGCATGTGCATGTGCTGTGCATGTGTGTGTGAGTGTTCCCCTCCCAATGGCTGCAATTACTGTGGCCAGTTGCAAAATTTTCCACACATGCAACTTTTTGGGATAAATCTGGTGGCATGCATCATATTTTTATATGGTTATCGCATTCAACACTATAATCTCTAATACTAAATTCTTGGAGACATGGCATATCACACAAGTAATAAACCCTATAGATTCTTGACGTAGCGAGCTGTCAAACTCTACATACTCATGTCATCAGTGAGGTTACATAGAGGGACAACCCAAAGGAGCTCGTGAATTATTGGCTAACAATGCGGGCCATGATCTGTAAGTAATTTAGAAAAGGAGTACCTTGTCTATCTTAATCTGTAATAGTCAATGCATCTTAGCATTTATATAACACTGCAAACTACTGAGGGAGTAATCACAAGCCACCTTGACCTTCAGTTAAGTGTGTAGATGCAATGTTCCCACCTGCGTTTATGTCTAAGGATTAGGTTCTACAGATATGAGATACAACAAACAAATACTGTAGCTGGTTTAGCATAGTAGTATAGTTATAAGAGATAATATATCAATACTGAGCTAGTACAGCAGTTAAAATGCAACTTATAATTAATTTCCACACAGCAAACTTACACTGCAACAGTGCTAAGTGAATATATAACAAATATGTGACTTATACGAGAATACAGACGGATACAGTACTTAAACCTGGTATGAGAATGCATGTGCCAGTTACAAGTATAATTATTACAAGAGTAATACTGGTACCAATGTTTTAAAAAATATTTGTCCTTTAATACAGGACTGCACTATTTCTTCATACTGAACTGCAGTAAAATGAAAATATGGCATTTGCTGGAAATAATTAAAATTTCACCAACTATATAAACAAAATTTATCTATAAATGACTTTTTTTAGGTATTCATTAAGGATTCACTTCATTAGGTACCAAAACCAGCATAAATTCTTAAAGTGAGTACTATACTGTGCCCATGCAGTGATCATGTGCTAAATGACACTGCTTCTATGAAAATGTGAAGTACATTCAAGTTAGGTCAAAACAAGCTCAAACATAACAATTCACTACTGAGTACCTTTCTCAGCCCCATTTTGGGTGCTGTTCTGAGCGACTGTGTCAGATGCTGTGAAGAAACAAGCAAGATTAGAAAGAGAGGGAAAAGGGATGAATGCTAGTACAGGTCACATAGGGATACTGAAGAAAATAAAAGTTTTACTATAACAAAAAGATTATCAGTTTGGTTTAAATTACCTGTGATTAATATAATACACAAATATAGATATAAAGATATTATAACTCCCCATGAGGAGCCATTAACATTCAATAATATTCTATCCATCTATCTGTAGCTCTGACTCTTTGGCAACTCTCAACTTGTAACAGACCTTGGCCTGTTAAGCCACCATTTACCCTCCACTCATTTCCAGTCATTTTCCACTAAAGTATCTACTAAAATACGGTAGCTTCTTGACCACAATCACTCTCTATTCATTCCATGTGACCAAACCATCTCAAGATGCTCCACCATATCCACTTCAACCTGGTAACCTGTCTCTCCATGATTGTACAATATCTGCAGGAATTTCTCTGATAACTCATATCCTTCAGATCAGAGTCATTCTCATGTTGCATCTAACACAACCATTCCAAAATATGAAAACGACACTCTCCTGCATAGAAAAGAGTTCAAGAGAAAATAAACTATCATGTAAAAGGAGATCAAGCAATAGTATAGTTAAAAACAAGTCTTAGCAATGAAATGTTATAATATTATTTACCAGAGTTGGTTGTGGACTCATGGATCTTTCCCCCCACACAATTGTAAGGTAGTGGGGTTTCCTCACTTGGGGTGGTGACCTCTACGCAGGAAGAGTAGTTGGTACTGGTAGTGGTGGTTGTGTCCTCACTCACAGAGCCAGTGTCACACTCCTTGGTAGGACTGGGGAAGCAAAATCCAAACTACAGATATCAACATTTAAACAGGCTTTCACAAGCTACAGATGATTTTCTGCAAATATTCTGGTTTACAGAACTGAAAGGCAGTGCAGTACACTATGGTACTGTACAAAAAATAAAGAGAACAAATATATTCCATCATCTTTCTAAAAGTGGAGGACTGTAAACAAATTCAGCATACAGTAAGTTAAAAATATGCATAGTGAATGAGCTGAAAAATACTTAAAATACTGTATAACTTACACTAGCTTTGAGGCAGATTACATAAATAAATCTGGCACTCATACCGAAACTCTAAAAGTATAGGCTAGCAATTATATTCATATCTAGAGCTTGGATGTTGTTTACAATTATCTGTGTTCTGCACTTGGGAAATAAGGCAAACTCCAGCTATATACCATATACAATTATACATTCATAGATATTTTTGCCTCCATGAGCTGTATTTTTATTTTCATATGCAATAATGTACATGAAATTGCAACCAAGAATAAACTACCATTGTCAATCAAAAAAAGGATTAAATCTGGTTCATAAATTTCATACAAACATCAAAACTTTATATATCATAATGCTGATAACAACTGTTCTATCCCTTAAATGTGAATTTTCAATTAAAAATACCAAGAGACACTCTATGCTTTTGTTTGCTCTCCCAAACATTAAATACTATAGCCAGTACATATAAATGGTCATTTATTGTACCTGTTTGTAGGTGAGACAGAGGGCGTTGAGGTAGAGGTAAGAGAGGTAGGAAAGCCTGTAATATGATGTTGTTGTTGATGTTCCTGAGTGATGACCTGTGGCTCCCTGGGGCCTTCACCCTCCTGCTGCTGTTCTAGGTTCTCTGGTGCAGGGGGGATGCCCAAGCCACCACCCGGGCCCTGTGGATGGTGTAACAGGAATATATAATATGATCTGTATGACTTTGTGATGAAATAGCATAAGTTGAATTGCAGATAAATATATGCTAGATCTTTGCTCAAACTACTTGTACCGGTAAGTTAATGTTTCCTTCATGAATATTTTGTATTTATCCATGGTAATTCATCATGGTATGTATATTACTTTGAATGTACCAGTAGGTTATGTTTTGTAAGAGGGTTTTTGTATAAAAGAAGTATCAACCGATGACAACCCCAAACCATCTACCTGTACTCAATTCTTTATCCAGGCATCAAAACATATCATTATCTCAAACACTTGGATTTCAGTTCTCAGTATATACATTTCAGTACTGTAATTCTGATACAGAGCTAAACTGTACCTTGAATAATAAATGGTCATTCTGGACAAAATGTAAGAACAGTATAAACCAGAAGAGTACTGCCATTCCTATCCATTAGCTGCATATCAATATACTTATCATCATTCATAGATTAGTCACACATAGAGCAAAATAATACAGCACTGCATACAAATAGAATAGAGAGCAGCAATTTATGGTACAGTCGGCTATATGGGGAACATGCACTTCTGCAGAAATTCATATGAATAAATGGATCAGCTTTATCTCAAAAGAACAAATAAACTTGTAATTTTCCTATAATGTGTCTACATTCACTTACACAGGTCACACAATCGTAAAGTGGCTCAACACAGCAGTGTCAGTTAAAACATGTAAAGCGAGCTGTGTCAGAGGAAAGCTTGAGAAATTAATTATTCAGAATAATAAATTTTACAGCTTTAATTGGAGTAGCCTACATGCAAAACAGAAATAATGCAATAATTCTGGGAACAAAAATATTACTGCAATGTTACGGTCTAGCTAAACATCTGGACAAGACTGCAATGCCATAGATCTTGAGGCACTACATTTTCAGCAAGGTGTGGCAACTGACAACATTTGTCAATATAAAATGGTAACAAACAAACATAAGCTGTATGAAGCACTGGCAGTCACAAGGTTATATTAAAGTAAGATATCTGAATATTTAGAGCAGTCCCAGTAAGGGTATTAAATATTTTTATCATTACATCTTGTATTTTATATTCTGTACCAGATGTTTAACTTTAATCAACACACAGTTAACAAAAGTGTTAACAAAATCCTTGTTAAATGATGTACAGGTACTGCTGCTATTTGCAACAGAGAACAAAACATAATGCAGAAATATTATATAATGTTATAACGATCACACACTCCAACCTTTTTCTTATGTCCAGAATCTGATTTATTGGCAGACTGGCTACCCTGTAAGGAAAGCATATGATATGTTAATACTGTAAATTAGCCATATACTGTATCTAACAAATCTCCCTATTTCCATCAAAATCAGACATTGCTTACAAAATATGGTAAATATCTACTCTATTGCCGATTGGTATTACGATGTTTTAACCTTCTTTACCCACTAATTTATAACATTCTAAGACACTTTTCTTCTATGGCATATTCTTCGCAAATGCCCCATTTCCAAGATAGGTCATATTCAAATGGGGCACTTTGAAATTAACCTGACCTTACCTAACCTAACCTAGACCGCATCAGATTACCGGGACCTAACCTGGACAATCTACAAGGAAATAACCGTGGTAAAGTACAGGAAATGACCGGGGCAAAATACTGGGACCTAGCCTGATCTGGCAACACTGCTACAAAACGGCAATTCTTTCAATAAATACCGAAAATAGTCTTAGAATTGTCTAAATAACTGGGTAATGAAGGTAGAAAACCCGTACGCAATAACGGTAATTCTTTAAATATTTACCGTAATACTTTCAATAATTACCCAAAATAGTGGATAATAATACTAAAATATACAACAATATAATGAACACAATACTTCTGTAAATTTACCCAATAATGTTAATAAATACTCACATATAATAAACCACGTGTACTGTTACTGTCAAAGTGTCAAATATTCTTCTTTCCACTGACTAAAGTAAGGGTTTGTTTACATGGTGATCAGTGTTGCCAGGTCCGCGGGGCAGGTCGGATTGACGAAATTTCCCCAACTTTAACGTCAGAATTTCCCTTTTTACCCCAACTTCAACATTAGAATTTCCCTTTTTACCTCAACTTCAACATCAGAATTTCCATTTTTACCCCAACTTTAACGTCAGAATTTCCCTTTTTACCTCAACTTTAACATCAGAATTTCCCTTTTAACCTCAACTTCAACATCAGAATTTTCCTTTTTACCTCAACTTCAACATCAGAAATTCCCTATAATGCCCCAAGTCTAGAGAAAATTCCCCATACTTGGCAACATTTTCAGGCACTAGGGTTTTGTTTACATGGTGACTAAGAATCATTATAGAAAACTATTCAATATAATGTAAGGGATAACTATACACAAAATATGTACCCAGTCTAAACACTTTCAATAAACTTAAGGGGGTGCGGGGATAGGGGGACAGGCTTGGGGGGGGTGCGGGAGTAGGGGACAGGCTGGGGGGGGGGTGCGGGAGTAGGGGGACAGGCTTGGGGGGGGTTTGGGGGGGTGCGGGAGTAGGGGACAGGCTTGGGGGGTGGGGGGTTTGGGGGGGTGCGGGAGTAGGGGGACAGGCTTGGGGGGGTTTGGGGGGTGCGGGAGTAGGGGGACAGGCTAGGGGGGGGGGGTTGAAGGTGGCAGGAGTAGGGGACAAGCTTGTAGGGAGTTGGGGGTACGGGAGTAGGGGGACAGGCTTGGGGGGGTTTGGGGGGGTGCGGGAGTAGGGAGACAGACTTTGGGGGGGTTTGGGGGGTTTGGGGGGTGCGGGGGTAGGGGGACAGGCTTGTAGGGGTTTTGGGGGGTGCGGGAGTACGGGGACAGGTTTGGGGTTTTTTTGGGAGGTGCGGGAGTAGGGGTACAGGCTTGGGGGGGGGAGTAGGGGGACAGGCTTGGGGTGGGGGGTTAAGGGAGTGGGGGAATAGCTCCTTCAATAGAGGTAGTGTTTCGTGGCAATGTTTGAAGGATTCATTAACCTCCAATTTTCTGACTTCATCGCAGGAATCGTGACGGCATCCCTTAATTACATATAGCTCCATTACCACTGTGAACTTATAACTATTAATATATTATACGAATTACACGTATAAAAATAGTTAGCCTATCACCTTTGAACTTAAACTGCCGAATTTATGAGGATTTGCGAAGAAAATTACAACGATATTATAGGCCCAAGATGCATTCATTAATACCACATTAATACCTAGAATATGTCGACACTAAAACCATCTCAAATGACAACAATAGGCCAACTACTGGATCAACAACTTCACTAAATGTAAGACGTCTGTAAAGAAATAAATAAACACGAGATTATAATTATACAAACTGCACCACCTGTAAAATGTATGAATTACGTATATTAAAATTGTTCTCTAGTAACTTACAACATTTACCACTAACAATGGGTTTCTTGTCTCCTGTAAGGGGAGATTTATTTTCTTGTTGGTAAATTGGAAGGTCTGTGATTCATCCAACTATGCCAGGAAACAAATCACCTCAGTATTACTAATAGAGGATCTGTTTCATGGCATAGTTTGGAAGAATCAGCCTGAGTAGCCTTCTAATTCACCAACAAGATATTCTCCCCTTAAAACTACACCTGTCAAAGACTCACCAAGATCCCATAGATAACGTTAAGTAAGTATTAGTATGATTTACAGTATGGGAATAACAACTCTATGTATTATATTTACCTGAATGAGATTCCTTAGGAAGTTCATGTTGGAGTATTTATAACTTCTGTATCGCTAATCTTTTCAGTCCACTCCAAAGTTTGTCTGGCATTATATATTCATAAGCCCACTAATATGTATCCAATCTTTTCAGTATATTTATTTTTTTCTATAACACCAAAACTGTTCTTCCTTGTACAAACTGCACAAAATTAAAATTAAAGCAATTCTAATTATACTGTCTTACATACCAGAAGGCTCTGTACACAGCTATTATTATTATTAAAACAGTTACAACATTAACCAAGATAGTCCAGTGACGCTTACTAATTATATCACTAACCACAAAGAATATCCTGGATTCCAGGAGCAAATTACTTGTTACAAGAAGAGTGAGTGACTCAGATTTCCTCTCCTTTTTACAATAAGAGTATTATTAAATTGACGACAACAACAGCAAATTCTGTCTTTACTTAAAGTATATTTCAATCTTGTCCCTTCCCTTCTTCAGGTATCCATTATAACTCTCAAACAACACTGGTGTAATTGTGTATCTAAAAAAAAAGTATTATTATTCTCCATGAAAGTTCAGAATGATTTTTTTAATATATATTCTAAAACGTCCTTTACAGAAACGACAAGTATAAAAGAATGACAAATTGTTGCTCTAAATATTCCATGAGCAAATTTAGGACAATGAGGCGAGGCGAGGGGAAAGACGTCAGAGTTTATGTCTACCCTGGCTCTCCTCCAGCCCAGCCCAGCCCAGCACGGACCTTGCTCACCTGCCCTACATCACCTCTCACCAGAGTCCACACTCCCACAATCCCCTCATCTGCCTCTCCCACTCTGCCCCTACCTGCCACTTCCGACAGTGTCCGTCCACTCACCTACCCTATTTCGCCTCCCCATACCACTCCCACTCAGTCTCTATCAGCCATCTTCTCTTCTCGTCTAATTATTTCCTAATCGTTTCTGTAGGTATTATGAACACAGGATAATATCATTTGGTGACCAGAAGCAAAGTGTCTCTGCATTACCATTAATACCAACCACATAACTGAGTATAAAATTAGTAAGATTCAGACATGGTGTTTGAGGATTTATTGTCCGCGACTGGGTGGTATTGCATTCCCGAGGTAAATATATAAATAATGTAAGGTGGTCGAATTCTCACATGACTTTGATAACCTCCCGTACCACGAACACCATCAAAGTTACGTCATACTCCAATACTCAGTGCCAACACCGCATTTTCAATCTCAGGGCTGTAGAGCTATAATTAACGAGCACACACGAATGGACATCAAAATAAGAAACAGGTAATAAACTACTGATTCTGACATAGTGAATAAAATATAGTTATGAATAATTGCGAATACAAAAAATTATATATAGAGAGAAAAAGAGCAATTTATGTTGTTATAAAATTTAACTACGCTATCACTGATTCAAAAATCTATCACAATGGAGTCGAGAGGTGTTGAAGAAGGTGACGGACGAGATGTAATGCTGCCGTAGTGTCATGTGTTATAAAGTATTGGTTAGATTGGGTTGTCTCGTGCTACACTCAGCATACCAAGCCAAGGGAACTCTGGGCTGGCAATCGAGAGGAGACACAAGACGACCCCAGGTTGGTTCAGTTTTCATATTCACTCTCCACTCAATATCACTCTGACAGACACAATAATAGGCACACCACTATAGATCTTTTTCCTTTTTTTTTTTTTTTTTTTTGTAATGGCAGATGAGGTGAGACCACAGTGAGTGTAGAGAACAGACTGGGCAAGGCTGGCACCGTCACTACCAGAGTCAGTGCCAGGCTATACTACCCCCTTCCTACCTCCCTCCCTTCCTCCCCCTTCCCGGTGCTGAGGTGAGTTGTGTCCCCACCTCCATCCCCCCCCCCCCCCTCCTTCCCAGACACACACTCTTTACTACTGATAATGATATATGTGCTCTTGGTCTTCCTCCTGATGGTGTCTCATGTTCCAGGATATTCCATTCCGTCGAAATTGTGAACGAGTTATACATCCACACAGAGAGTACACAAAATACTTATGTTACGTCATAATACAGGTAGAATGGTACTGGTTCATTTTATAAACATCCTGCATCAGCCTATGAATACACATAAATCATAAGTAGTAAAATATTAGCATAGATTAAACAGAGTGTAAATATATCCCCTCTCCCTCCAACCCCAGTGGTGGTGCAGGGTTGGGTAGTGTAGTGGTGGCAGCAGCAGTGGTGGCTAAACATGCCCACTTCCCTGTGATGTTGGTGTGGGTTTTGCCATGCACCTGACAGCACCACTATAAACATACCCAGCCTACGTGTCCTCGTCCTAACCTCGGTCTCCCTGCACACACACACACACACACATAGCACCACACAACACAACACACACACACACACACATAGCACCACACAACACAACACACACACATACATATTCCTTGTAGAGCAAACCATGTTACTGACAAGAGAATGTGATCTGTGTGTCATACTGAGTGAGGCTTGGTGTGTAGGGCAGGTGGTCGGTCATTCTCAGCTACAGAAGATACCCACAACACAACACCAGACACGGGGAAAGTGAAGGATTAGTGGCAGTGCGGAAGGAGTGACAGAGGGGGGAGTGACAGGGAAGTAGAAGAAGGAGTGACAGAGGGGGGAGTGACAGGGAAGTAGAGGAAGGAATGGTGGAGGTGGGGAGAGACAAGGAGAGGATAAGTGAGATGGGACAAAGAGAGGAGGGACGGCGAGAAGGGACAAAGAGAGGAGATGGTGGCGGGAAGTGAGACAAGGAGAAGGGAGGGGGAGGGAAGTGAGACAAGGAGAAGAGAGGGGGAGGGAAGTGAGACAAGGAGAAGAGAGGGAGAGGGACAAATTAGAGGAATGGGGGGAAAGACAAGGAAGAGGAGACGATGGCGAGAGAGACAAAGAGAGAAGGAACGGTGAGACCAATGAAACAAGAAACAAAGAAAGGAGAAACTGTGAGAAAAAGCAAAGAAAGAAGGAAGGAACGGTGGGGAGGGACAAGGAAAGGAGGAACGGTGAGGAGGGACAAGGAAAGGAGGAATGGTGAGGAGGGACAAGGAGAGGAGGAACGGTGAGGAGGGACAAGGAAAGGATGAACGGTGAGGAATGAGAAAAGGCAAGGAGGAAAGGTGAGGAGGGACAAGGAAAGAAGGAACAGTAAGGAAAGGAACAAGGAAAGGAGGAACGGTGAGGAGGGACAAGGAGAGGAGGGACAGTAAGGAAAGGAACAAGGAAAGGAGGAACGGTAAGGAATGAGACAAGGAAAGGAGGAACGGTGAGGAATGAGACAAGGAAAGGAGGAACAGTGGGGAGGGACAGGAAAAGCAGGAACGGTAAGGAAAGGAACAAGGAAAGGAGGAACAGTGGGGAATGAGACAAAGAAATAAGGAACAGTGGGGAGGGACAGGGAAAGGAGGAACAGTAAGGAAAGGAACAAGGAAAGGAGGAACGGTAAGGAAAGGAACAAGGAAAGGAGGAACAGTGAGGAAAGGAACAAGGAAAGGAGGAACAGTAAAGAAAGGAACAAGGAAAGAAGGAACAGTAAGGAAAGGAGGAACAGTAAGGAAAGGAACAAGGAAAGAAGGAACGGTAAGGAAAGGAACAAGGAAAGGAAGAACACTAAGGAAAGGAACAAGAAGTGGAGAGGGACAGACGGTGCATGGGTGAGCAGCACAAGGAAGGAATAAGCAACGTGTGAGTCATCAACTATGCTCTCTAACGGCAACCACGTGACACAATGTGGCGTAGATACTAATAAGTAAATGTTTTCATACTTCACACATAGTTAGTTAGAGAAAAGATACCAAAAGATGAACGAGTTATTGGTTCAGTTATGGTGCCATAGTAATCAGTTTGTTACAATTCATCACCACATGTTCCTATCAGCGACATCATGCTTTTGATTTAATGACTATGATTTTACACACAGACACACACACACACACACACACACACACACACACACACACTGTTATCCGTGACTTCCTTACACACATTTACACATGTACACACGGTCACATCTGTACTGTATCCCTATTGTATAGAATTAGTCAAGAATCCAGATACGTCTCAACTTCCCCCACACACACACATGAGAAATCTGTTTGAGTTGTTGTTATTTTCTCACCAAACAAAACATATACAGTATACATCCCTCTCGTGGGAACTCTAGATGGACTTATGAACCTACAGTATAGGCCTCTTTGGTACCAATATTATAGATAGTCTGTGTAAAAAAAAAAAAAAACAAGTTAAGGGGGTGCGAGAATAGGGGGGACAGGCTTGGGGGGGGGGGTTTAGGGGGGTGCGGGAGTAGGGGACAGGCTTGGGGGAATGCGGGAGTAGGGGGACAGGCTTGGGGCGGTGTGGGGGGAGGGGTTAGGGGGGGTGCGGGGGAATGGGGGACAGGCTTTCTACCCACCCCAAGCCTGTCCCCTATTCTCGCACCCCCCCCCCCTCAAGCCTGTCCCCCTACTCACGCACCCCCTTACGATCTATTATTTGTCCCTTCAACCCCTATATATACAGTCACCAAGATGAATTCCAATACAACTCTTCTGAATCTGATCCCGCATATTTATTCCCCATCAATAAAACTTCTGCTGCATCTCACACCTCCCTCACATTCATCACCAGCATGTGGGGGAGATGGTGGAATGTAACTGTGCCCATCCAAAGACAAGGAAACGCGAATGGGACTTTGTTTAAGGGGATGATGGTCTACTAAGGGGATGATGGTTAACTAGAGAGCGTCTTGATATACCTCCTAAAATATGCCAGAGAACAGGACTAAATGAACAAAAATAATGGTGGCCTGTTGCTTGGAATAGTTTGGAGGTATCATAGTTGCTCCGGCTTTACCAACACTTGTACTTCCCCCTTGACGAGTACACAAGGATAGAAGAGCTAAAGAGAGTGCACAAGGATATAAGAGCTAAAGAGAGTGCACAAGGATATAAGAGGTAAAGAGAGTGAGACAAGGATATAAGAGGTAAAGAGAGTGCACAAGGATATAAGAGGTAAAGAGAGTGCACAAGGATAGAAGAGGTAAAGAGAGTGAGACAAGGATATAAGAGCTAAAGAGAGTGCACAAGGATATAAGAGGTAAAGATGTGTGTGACGTGGTGTGGGTTCCCGAGGCAGCAGCTATATAGAAGGAGACTGGTGGTGGGTGCGACACTTTATATGGCAACAGGTAGCAAGGTCAGACGTCTGCATGGCCACCTGCTGAACACTGAGGTATGATAAACTGTCTTTTGGTTATCACAATTTATTATTTATCTCTGTTTCTCATCACCAAGTAAATATAACAAAAAACAGCGCTTTCCGTTCATGGTTTATGTTAACATGATGTTGATTCGAATGGATAACTTAACCAATAACGGCCTAATTAACTCCCCGAATATGGTCAATGGTAAATAGTATCCCCTTTTACATGTATACTATTGCTCAGCAGATGGCAGACTATAAGCTACATGTCTACAAATATGTTACGTCAATCCCGAAGTGCATATTATTTAGTGGGGAGCGAAGGTTTCTTATAGTGAGGCGTTGTTGGTCTGGGTGCCACTACCAGTTTTTCTTCCATACCACTCTAAACAAGTTACCCCTATGACCTTGACCCATACCAGTTGTGTGTGTGTGAGTGTGAGTGTGTGTGTGTGGTGTGTGTGTGTGTGTGTGTTTGTGAGAAGTGGGAGTGTGTGAAGTGGGAGTGTGTGTGTGTGTGTGTGTGTGTGAACAAACTGACACGCAGCTACAGACGGCCATGCCAATATATATCCTTACCACCAAGAGACCTGTAGTAATATAACATTGTACCAACGACGGTGACTATATAATATAACCAGGAACACATACTTGATCTACAAACACACAACAACAACAACAACAACACGACCCCTTCTGGTTTGTGATTATATATACAACTCCACGGTAAAAAAAAAAAAAAATGAGACAGTGAAAAGAATTAAAGGGGATGATGGTCTACTTTTGGTTCATTAGGGAGTCTTGATTCATCCAAAATATGTCAGAAAACAGGACCAGATGAACAAAAATAATGGTGGCCTGTTGCTTGGAATAGTTTGGAGGAATCAGTTGCTCCAGATTTACCAACACTGTAAAACACACTATATATACAACTCTACATACCTGACCCCAACCCCAACCTCCCCCCTCACTGTGTCATCACTACCCAAAGAAGAACCCCACTCATTCCGCCCCCCGCCCCCATCCAACACCAACACCAACACACACACACACAACACACACACACACACACACACACACACACACACACACACACACACACACACACACACACACACACACACACACACACACCAAACAAACTGACTGGCAGCATCTCAGGCAGAACGCATCGTAACGGAGCACCAGGAAATGAGAAAGAAAACTTTTAACCTACACACCAGCAGGTCTTGTAATTATCTTGGCCACAACTCTCCTTCCTCATATGAATAATACTAATAATTAAGACAAGGTTAAGGGTAGGTTCTTTTGTATATAGGTGAATTGGAAGGCTACTACTGATTCCTCCAAACTATGTCAGAAAACAGACGCCCCTCAATGATACTAATAAGGAATCTGTTTCGTGGTATAGTTTGGGGGAATTCGAGAGACCTTCCAATTCAACAACAAGAGAACCTCCCCTTAAACAAACTAAAGTATAAATAATTCCACCACAACAAATACTAATTATGGTATGGCTATCAATCTTTATTATTTTATAAGACTGCACGTTGTACTGTTCATTAATTATAACAAATAATATTACAGCACTCCCATGAAATTAATCTTTTAACTCGTAAACTAAAGCCGTGTTCATATATACCAGCATATAATCAGCGGTTATGGTTTTCTCATGTGTGAATCAATATTTTTGCAGTTAATTAGCAATACATTGTCTATACATGACCGGTAACCAACCAACGTTAATCAATATATCCTGCTAAAAGAACATATAAAAGAGAAATAATCGAGTAACATTGATTAGTATATTCAGTTTAGGAAGTGTTGGCAAATCTGGAGCAACTGATTCCTCCAAACTATTCCAAGCAACAGAACACCATTATTTTTGTTCATCTGGTCCTGTTTCCTGGCATACTTTGGAGGAATCATGCATGGCACTCCAATGTAACAACAAAAGTGAATTACCCCCTAAATTAAGCGATGCAGACAAAGTGAATAAAATATAACATCTTTTTTTCTCCACCTCCAGCTCAATAAACCCCAATGTCGGTCGGAAAAAGTGGAGAGGTGGCAACTCTTCCTGGGGGTTCCGACAGATACAAAGGCCCAATTGTTTCTGGCACGGAAGGGGAGCTGGGAGACAGACGGTGTGGTAGGAGGCGGTCTACTGTAAAAAGTCATGGGTGGGTGTGAAGTGTATGGTTGGTGGGGAAAGGATGTGTGTGTGTGTTGTGTTGTGTTGTGTTGTTGTTGTGTTGTGTTGTGTTGTGTTGTGTTGTGTTGTGTTGTGTGTGTGTGTGTGTGTGTGTGTGTGTGTGTGTGTGTGTGTGTGTGTGTGTGTCAGGGATGAATGAATGATGAAGGTGTTAGTGGCAAGGGGGAATGTACTGTACTGGGGAATGTGTGTGTGTGTGTGTGTGGGAGGGGAGGGTTTAGACACGAGTGAATGAAGGTGAATATGAGGGAAGGGAAGGGAAAGGACGAGAAATGAATGAGTGTGTGTGAGAAGGAAGACAAGAATGAAAGAAGGGGGAATAGAAGGAAAGGTGACAGACAGATGATGATACTGGTGTAATAAAGGCTGCATGGAATGAATAAATAAAAGTGTTGGTGTACTGTGGATGGAGGATGAGGATGACAGAGAGTTAAAATGTAAATACTGGTGATGGAGAGACGGGTGTGAATGATGGTACTATAGATGGAAGGCATATCGGTAGTCAGTCAGGAGTGAATGGATGGTTTTGTTTGGAGGGATGGGAAGGAAGGAGGTGAGGGGGTCGGCCCAGGCAGAGAAAGTGGCCGGAAGATGATGACGAGGCGAGACTTTCTGTGGGCATGATAGAATGAATGTGTGTGTGTGTTGTTTGTGTGTGTGTGTGTATGTGTGTGTGTGTGTGTGTTGTGGTGTGTGTGTGTGTGTGTGTGAGTGTGTGTGTGTTGTTTGTGTGGACGTATGAGTGTGTGTGTACGTATGAGTGTGTGTGTATTGTTGGTGTGTGTGTGTGTGTGTGTGTGTTTTTGGTGTGTGTGTGTGTTGATAAAAGAGGAACACTTGAAGACAACGAGGGTGTGTGAGAGGGTGTGGGAATGAGGGTGGGAAGAAGGAAAACACAGGAAGCCACATCACAGGGGAGAGAAAGGGGATAAACAAAAAACAAATAAACAAATAAATAAATAGATAAATAAATAAATATATATATAAACATGAAAAAAATAACTTCAACTTAAACCATACATATATACACATACATATATCTTTCCTTTCCTACTACTCGTCTTTCTTATTTCCTTCCTTCCTTCCTTCCTTCTCATACGTTGTCAGGCAAAAATTTGTAAACACAGAAGCAGCGACGAGGGAATTGTGTTGAGAGAAGACACAGAGGGTCAGACGGGCGTGGGAAGAGTGAAAGTGTGTGGGGGTGAGGGTGTAAAATGAGAGACGGATGATCGAGAGAGAGAGAGAGAGAGAGAGAGGAGGGGGTGATATAATTGCCGAGTGAGAGAGGAAAGAGTCTATACCGATGAAGAATTGAGAGAGAGAGAGAGAGAGAGAGAGAGAGAGAGAGAGAGAGAGAGAGAGTGTGTAGACGAGATTAGAAAGGTGAGACTGTGTAAACTTGTAAAGGGTATAAGGAAGAATTAAGTGTGTGTGTGTGTGTGTGTGTGTGTGTGAGAGGAGTGATGTGAGTGAGAAGAGTGGTGAGGGTGAAGAAGTGTGTACGAGAGAGGAGTGAGTGAGTGAGTGAGAATATACAGTATGGGATAAGAGACAGAAGTATGAGTGGATGTGGAGTTGAAAAAAAAAGTGGTATAGTATGAGGGATTGAAAACGTAAACACAGCCAAACTCTCTCTCTCTCTCTCTCTCTCTCCAATCATACCACTTGCCTTCCCTCTGCTGGTATGATATTGTAGTGCAGTGACTCACTCTCACACACACACACTCACTCACATGTGTTCCTTCATAATCTACTCTACTCTCTCTCTCTCTCTCTCTCTCTCTCTCTCTCTCACACACACACACATCTCTATCATACTCACACTCTCAGACTCCTATCACAACAGTCTCCCATCTATAACACACAACCTATCACAACCTCCCTTATCTCCTTTCAGTGTCACTTAGGTCTTATCACCTTAGTCCATCTTAAGGTCACGTCTCATAACCTTTTGATTCCCCCTAACTATATGCTACGAAACACTGATCCCTATTAAGGTGGTAATTATTCTTTTTTTGGTAGATTGGAGTGCCTTGATTCCTCTAGAGTTATGCCAGGAAACAGCAGGACCAGAGGGGCAAAAATAATGGTGTTCTGTTGCTTGGAATATATAGTTTGGAGGATTCAGTTGCTCCAGAATTACCAACACAAAACAACTTACCCCTTAATACCATTGAGGGTGTCTGGTTTCTGGTATAGTCTGGGGGAGTCGACAGTTGCCTTGAAATTTAACAAGAGAATCTCCCCTCCAGTTCGTAACATCAATGACGTCTTAAGGGGGAAGTACAGTGTTGGCAAATCTGGAGCAACTACTGATTCCTCCAATGTATTCAGAGCAATAGAACACCATTATTTTTGTTCATCTGCTGGTCCTGTTTCCTGGCATACATTAGAGGAATCATGGCACTCCAAAAATGTAACAAAAGTGAATTACTCTCTTAAATCCGCCATGCATATTTATTCACTGTCAACTAGCCTAACTCCTTTTCCTTTCAACCTTATATAGCCTACAGCCTCGCCTCGCCTCGCCCTGTCTCCTCCTTCACACTCTTCACACCTGGAACCTTCATTATATAGAGGAGACATGAATGGGGTGATGAGGGGGTCGCTGAACCATATGTTGTCGTCGTTGTTGTTGTCGTCGTCAAACTGAGCCCGTGTGTGTGTGTGTGTGTGTGTGTGTGTGTGTGTGTGTGTGTGTGTGTGTGTGTGTGTGTGTGTGTGTGGTTGTGTGTGTGTGTGGTTGTGTGTGTGGTTGTGTGTGTGTGTGTGGTTGTCAGCCCTAGTGACCATCCCGGAGTCTTTTACTTTAATGAATGGTTCCTGTGGTGTAGTTAGAAAATTGGAGGTAAATGAGTCCTTCAAATATTGCCATGAAACACACACACCAATAAGGAAGGATCTTGTTTCATGGCATAGTCGGGAGGAATCAGAAGCCACCAATTCTCATACACGATCACAGGGTCCTTAAGGAGGAAATTTGGTGTTGGTAATTCTGGAGCAACTGAATCCTCCAAACTATTCCAAGCAACAGAACACCATTAATTTTGCTCTTCTGGTCCTGTTTCCTGGCATACTTTGGAGGAATCAAGGCACTTCAATGTACCAAAAAAGAATTACCCCCTTAAGCATATTATAAATTCTCGAGCAGGACCGTCCACCACCACCACCACCACCAATAAGAGTTCCAGCACACCACAACGTCTATGTAGATATGACCATCAATAACCAAACAGAGCGGAAAGATGAGGCCGAAGCTACACTGACACACACAAACAAACAAATAACTGGGACGCTTATGAGGCCAAGGGACCAACTCTATACAATATTCAACCACCTGTCTATACTCAATCTTTCTGTATACGACAATAAATTATCCATTCCAATTTTTCATCGTCAGGATGGAAAGAGGGTCGAGCACATTTGAGCGGAAGGAGTTCCGGATTCCCCATTAAAGTTAAGTATATATCCTACAGGGAAGTTGAAAAGACAACAAACTAAATGCAACGACAAGGAACATACCAAACAAACAGAAAGATACACAGAGTTACAGTTTCATTTACACAAACACACATCCTAACGTGTTAATTAAGAAGATATTTGCATAGAGTAACTTTCATCCACTACACAGCATGTTCTCCAGCCACACATACCCACAACCCCTGTAGTGTACATATCATTATAAACATGGTCTTCCTGTACCAAGGGGGCAGCAGACTATTAATTAAACGAAATGGTTCAAGAATAAACACATATACACCTGGTAACGTGTATTATTATTTTCTCCAACAACACATCCTCCTCCTCCTACCGTGTTTTATTTTTTCCCTCAACCAACACATACGTCTGCTACCATAGTTTTACATTTTTTTTTTCCTTACAGCGACTCAACAGTACCATAATTATGTAGGTGAGGGGCTGTACCGCTTCTCACTCACGTCAGGCTATATAAAACACACGTGAACTCTGTCGCCCCCTTACCGTATACCTCTATTGTCTTCCTACAGACGCCGCACCTTTTACGTGACCCTCCACAAAGCGATTTCCTGTTACCTCATGAGACCTTTACCAGCAGAGAGAGAGACCCCCGGGAGTATGACCCTGCTGACAACACCAAGATTCACACACATTTCGTCACCTCACAATGGATTAATCAAGATAATAACAGTATGTATGTGTGAAGTTATACCAAAGCCAGGACCACAATCCCACGATAACCCAAGCAAGTATAATTATAGTGAAGGCTTTTCTGTGTACAGTATATTGCCTACTAGGAAATAATCTTCGTCGTTACACTTCCCCTCCTACGCCCCCCTGCCTCCCACAACTCTTTCCCCTAAACATCCAAGTAAGTAACTTCATCTCCCTCCGTCAGTCCCGCTCTGCTGACACCGTGACAAGATTTGGGGTGAGATGTCGGGGCATGAAGGGAGGGAGTATAAGGGAAGGCACTTAAACCCAGTCACTCATCCACTACACTGTGATGAAACGACATAAAGAAATATTACTCACCAACAATCATAAAATCTTAGGAACAATTCTGTAACCACGTCAGTATCCTGTTGCGATGTAACTACTGAGGGAAGACGAGGCAACCGAGCGCGTGATGATCCCCCCTTCACTGGCACTGTTACACTGAGGCTACGAGTCAAACAACTCCTGCATATAATAGGATCCCCTGCTCTGGGTCACGGAAAGTTGCCGCCTTGCTTCCTTGTTTAAGACTTCTCTTCCCAGGTTCTGTCTAGAGCATCCTGCTTTGATGATGATTTAAAGGATGACTGCAAGTTTACCAACGACTGAAAGCCTATGAAAGATTCTAAAGTGCAGAAAGTAGGTACATGTCAGTAAAAAATTAAAGTCAGAAAGAAAACTGCTCTGGTGTCAACCCACACAAACAAAACATGAATGTACACACTCGAGTACACACCAACTACGTCACGAAAACCATTAGGAGCAACACTGACTGCCACAACACATAGTCCTCTAGTCCTATATACCAGCATCAGTTTGGCGGAATTGGTGGTACTCACTCTTCTTGGATCCTCCCCAAATAAGGCGAGGAGGAGTTTGTGTGGCTGTGACGTAGTGAGACAGGAAGGGACAGGTGCTACTCTGTCTTCCTTATCTCACTCCATCAACTCTCCGCCTCTGGGAAAGTCTGGGAGTGGGAGAGTTACAAGCCAGTCTCACTTTCGACTACCCTGGCTGGTCATTCATCCAAGCCACTTTGTAAATCAGGTCCACTTTTTCATATAAAATTGGCGATATAAGTTTTCTTACATTAAATATTCGTAATGGATGCGTTATTATGCAAGTGTTTCTCAATTCCCTGCATTTTATTTTAGCCGTTTTCCCTTGTCTTGATCTAGTAATTATTAAAAGTAAAATGTTGATACTTAACGAGCACTCTGATATAATATAGTACCCAAACTTAAAGGGACCCTGTGTTGCTGTCAGAAAATTGGAGGAGGTAAATGAGTCCTTCAAATATTGCCACGAAACACACACACCTATATATATGAAAGGAGCTTGTTTCGTGGCATGGTCAGAAGGAATCAGAAGCCTCCCATATTCATACACAATCACAGGGTCCTTAAGGGGGTGCGGGAGTAGGGGACAGGCTTGGGGGGGGGGGATTGGTGGGGTGCAGGAATAGGAGGACAGGCTTGGGGTGGGTAGAAAGCCTGTCCCCTATTCCCACACACCCCTAACCCCCCCCCAAGCCTGTCCCCCTACTCCCGCACCCCCCAAACCCCCCTAAATCCCCCTCAAGCCTGTCCCCCTATTCCCGCACCCCCTTAATTAAACATACTCTCAAGGCGGCAATCCAAACATCATCTTGAGTTAGGGACCTTCAGTGTACTATAATAATATCATTAAGTGAAGTCAGTCATAGTTAATAATCAACTCGACATGCACAGCCAGTCATAAATATAAACAACACTCTTAGGAAATAAAAAGACAAAGACAAACCCGAGCACTCCATCAAGATAATAAGGAACAAGTGGTGTTTGTTTACAATATACAATAAGAACGTATAAGGTGCCACAACACCAACAACTTATACCAACACACACACACCCAGTTGACCTTGAACCAACAAAGCCAATTTTTTTTTTTTTCTTTTTGTCCTCACATTAACTTAATATATTCATTCGTTTCCGGTCTTTTGATGTAAATATTGAGGTTATAATCATTGTTGTAAATCATCTTAGTACTTATGTTGTTAATCTTTATCCTTATCTCTCTCTCTCTCTCTCTCTCTCTCTCTCTCTCTCTCTCTCTCTCTCTCTCTCTCTCTCTCTCTCTCTCTCTCAGTTGTAAATCCTAACATGGGGGATCATTTTTTACATCAAAATTACTTCGTTCGGGTGTTTTAGTAGACAATATTATTATTTTTACAACAAAGTGAATGTCACCACCATCAGACAGACACCACTCCTTCACACAGACAAAATCTCACTCATTCACTCACTCACCAGATTTATTAGTGACCTCCCAGGCTTTACTATGCTATGAATGGATAGACGAGTTCTTTCACTGTCATGTTCGTCTTGAGACTCACCGTGTTTGCTATGTCCCTTGAACGGTAAATTTAGCTATAATACAACGCACATAATTAGGAAAGAAAGATTAGAATATCATCATAAGAGAAGTGATAATGTTGTGCAGAATATCATTAATTTTTTTTCCTATTCTGTGAGCAAGTCGACAGGTTCACTCACTGACTTTGAATAAACAAATATATATATGTAGCTTTACTAATGAGATAATGAGATAAGTGGCCCCTTGGGAGGATAAACGACCCATCCAATTTACAACACGAGAGGTGACAGTTTGCCCAAAATATCTCGAAAATAAATGGTGGGATAAACGTGTTGAGAGGAGCCTGGCACTCTCAGTCAGCCAGGGGGGACCTCTAGGGAGATAAACTATGAGTAATGAGGCGGGTCCACTTTCATGTTGTTGTAGTTTAATGAATACGTTTGTGTTCATACCCATCTTCATTACCCTTGAAAATG
This sequence comes from Petrolisthes cinctipes, assembly GCA_033782935.1. NCBI lineage: Eukaryota > Metazoa > Arthropoda > Malacostraca > Decapoda > Porcellanidae > Petrolisthes > Petrolisthes cinctipes. The sequence continues at coordinate 122,149 of JAWQEG010001182.1, forward strand.
TTATATGTAACCTTTTGCCTCATTGAGTTAGATATATCCTCATCACCTGAATAATCAACTCGACACAGCCACTGACAGGTATAAACACTCTTAGGAAATAAAAAGACAAACCCAGGCACTTCATCATGATAATAATGTAAACAAAATAACACCTAAACACAAACTCATGAGGTAAGCTGAACTCTTTCTGATGTTATATGGTACAGTCGCAATCCAAAGTTTGTATCCAGGTCTTGTTGAAGTTCCGAATCATTTGACATACTAGTGAACCAATTAAAACTCTTATTCTTTTTCATATTTGCCTGAATTTGCTTAATACTCGATCAGGATATTCGGAGCAAGCCTATATACATATTTTGGATTGCGAGTGTACCTTGGGTTCAATTGAGAACTATATATATGTGGTTCAAACTCTTACAGTGGTATGACCTATAGTTGGCATCATCACCCTTGTTGGCCCCGGGAGAGTAACTTGCTCAATTTAAAGGGGAGAAGCTCTTAATGGTATAAATAGGAGGACTGTTTCTGATTCCTCCAAACTATATATGCCAGGAAACAGACACCGTCAATATTACTTCAATGAGATATCTGTTTTGTGGCATAGTATGAAGGAATACAGTAGCCCTCCAACCAATTTATCAACAGAGTACATATCCTCATAATAATCTTCTTCTCAATCAGATGACAGTAACACTTCCCATTGAGCCAAGTCATCTGAGGCAGCTGTCAAAACCTCTTCATAGAAAATGGTACATAAGCCAAGAGCAATACGTATTTTAAGGGGGAACTTTTTACCATCTTGACGTGGGGGTGTTGGCAGCCATACATATTCGGTCATCACCATAAAATTAGGGGGGGAGTATATGTCTCGCATAGTATATTTTAAGGGGGTGCGGGAGTAGGGGACAGGCTTGGGTGGGGTGGGGGTTGGGGGGTGCGGGAATAGGGGGACAGGTTTTTTGGGGTGGGTAGAAAGCCTGTCCCCTATTCCCGCACCCCCGTAACCGCCCCCCCCCCAAGCCTGTCCCCTTACTCCCGCACCCCCCAAAACCCCCCCAAGCCTGTCCCCTACTCCCGCACCCCCCTAAACCCCCCCCCAAGCCTGTCCCCCTATTCCCGCACCCCCTTAAGGTGAATGAGTACAGTGTTGGTAAATCTGGAGCAACTAATTCCTCCAATCTATTCCAAGTAACAGGACACCATTATTTTTGTTATGCTGATCATGTTTCCTGGCATACTATGGAGGAATCAAGGCACTCCAATGTATTAAAAGTATACTCTCCCCTTGAAGGCATTGAATCTCACAGCGATCATCATAAACACAGAACAGACAGACAGACAAGAGTGAAAGTTTCTTCCGACCCATAATAAACTTTCCCATCCCTGTATACAATCCTTTCTCAATCAATCAACTAACAGAGAGAAGTACGATTGTCTCTCTCCTTCTGGTCTGTCAGTCATTCAGTCAGTCACCGAGGCTTGGCTTGGCTTGGCTTGGCTTAGCTTGGCAGGCTGCCTAAACGATGAATGACCCCATCACTATGACCTCTTCTTGCATTACAGGTGGACAAAATACCCGTCTCCAGTCATTTTAATTAAAGGGGGAATAATATGTGTACAGTGTTGGTAAATCAGGAGTAAGTGATTATTCCTCAAAACTATTCCAAGCAACAACAGGCCCACACCATTATTTTTGTTGATCTGGCCCGGCTGTTTCCTCGCACACTTTGCAGGGCTCAAGTGCAGTGTTGGTAAATCTGGAACAACCGATGATTCCTCCCAACTATTCCCAGCAACAGAACACCAATATTTTTGTTCATTTGGTCCTGTTTCCTGGCATACTTTGGAGGAATCATGGCACTCCAATGTACCAAAAGTATATTGTCCCCTTAATGAGTTAGTAAGAATGACTGGGTTATGTCATCTCCCCCGCCCCCTTCCCCCCCCCAGCCAATACAACCGTAGAGTCACACATAAATAAAATAAAATATTGAATATAAGAGAGAACACGAGTAAAATGTCTACAGATAAACTTTGTCTCCAGTCAAGTGTGGCACGTTATCTAAACATACTCCAAGTGTGTGTGTGTGTGTGTGTGTGTGTGTGTGTGTGTGTGTGTGTGTGTGTGTGTGTGTGTGTGTGTGTGTGTGTGTGTGTGTGTGTGTGTGTGTGTGTGTGTGTGTGTGTGTGTGTGTGTGTAGAAGCCAACAGCCATTACTTGGAAGAATCAACATGGACAAACAAATATCTCGGTCTTGGCCACACACACACACACACACACACACAAACACACACACACAAACAAACCAACACACACACACACACACACACACACACACACACACACACACACACACAAACAAACCAACACACACACACACACAGATTCTTTCGTTGGTGAATTGGAAGGCTACTGAATCCTACAAACTATAATGCCAGGAAACAGACGACCTACAGTAACAGGTGAGCGGACGGTATAGCAAGTTTATGAGTACGAGAACGAGGGGTACTACAATGTTCAGCTCCTACTGGGATAATTGGCCAGCGTTGGGAATACTGATGTGGCTGTGTTACGCTCACTGATACGATCGAAAGTCATGCATACCTTACTTACTTACTTATACGATGCTTAATTAAATAAATATGCAGGTTTACAAATGTGAAATGTGGCTTCGTAAATAAAAACACATACACATAAACAAAATATGAAAAACATATCACAGAAAATACACGAAACGACAGAGAACACACAAAATACACACACATACACATACAAAGAACACATATGACAGAACACACACACACACACACACACACACACACACACACACACACACACACACACACACACACACACATAAACAAAACATGAAAAACACATCACAGAAAGTACACGAAACTATATACAGAGAACATAAAACACACACACACACACACACACACACACACACACACACACACACACCACACACACACACACAAAGAACACACGACAGAAAATAGACAATACAAACAGGTAACACACACACACACACATACACACAAAGAACACATATAACAGAACACACACACACACACACACACGTACCAAGGAAGTAAGGGTATGAGTGAGTAATGAAGGTAAAAACATGACCCAGCACTCACTATAGCCAGGTGTTAGATGACGTGTGGTGGGTAGTAATGATGGCAGCCCTCACTCACTCACCCTACACTTGTGATACGTAATTTCTGACCAGAGACGAAAGGCAGGCACCACACACACACACACACCCTACATTCGAACTCAGCCTCTATTGGTGTACTGGGTTGGGAAATGAGCAATAGCAGGCAATTCGAAGTTTTCTGCTCCTCACACTCTGGTCAGAAATTATGTATCACGAGAGTACGTATACAGTAGGTCATCCCAAGTTGAGGCCAGGTGAACCCTTGAGCTGTCAGTGTTGTGAGGGAGGCTGGCGATCAGATTACAACACGAGAGTCATAGAGAGAAGGGTTGGCTTCCTTCCCCTCAAGTTACTGCATTGATGTGGCCGCCTCTTGTTCCCCTCTCTACACTTCCTTCCCACTTCCACATTTTCAAGTGTACTGTACCTTCTAGAGCTGGCTGTAACCCCCCCCCCCTCTCCTCTCTACGCCTTCTATATAGTGCCCATCCGTAGAACTTCCCAGATTCAAGCACACCATTGCAGCCCATCCAAACACCAACCAAGTACCTCTCTTTGGCCCCTTTCCTCCACATATAAGAACTTCCTGTAAAATCCCCGCCGCCTTAAAAGGACCCTGCTATCGTGTATGAAAATTGGAGGCTTCTGATTCCTCCTGACCATACCACGAAACAAGCTTCTTCCATATAGATGGTGTTTCGTGGCATTATTTGAAGGACTCGTTTACCTGCAATTTTCTGACACTATCACAGGGTCCTTAAGGTTTATCTCTGTATAATTCCCCTCGCTACCAATCTCTTCCCCCCCGTCTTTAGAGTGGAGAAGAAGGAAGTAATAAGGTTGGTAAGCATGGGAAAGAGAGTGAAAGGAATATTCTCTAGCATTTACGTATAGAGATGGATGATATAGATACATAACATTGTATATAGTTATTACGTTACTCCTCCTTTCGCTTCCTTGTTTGATTCCCCATGTACTCATTCACTATTCACTCAGTCACTCACCAACATTCACTTTATGGTCGCCCGCTATCATCAATCCTCTTATTCTTCCACTAGCTAGCTCGCTGCATTCATTCCACCCACCACTACCGCCTGCCTTCCAAGCACTTAGCCTATACAGAACACCATGCACCTCTGCCCCCACCACTTCCTATACTCTGCCCCCACCATTTCCTACTCTCACTACCCACTCGTAATAGGGCCCTCAACTCCCACTCTCACTCCTACGTGGTGCAGCTGCTACATGTTTACAACCCTTCAGTACCCCCTCACCACAAGCTATAGGGAAGACACCAACCAGACACAGCAACCAGTGAGTCAAGCGTTGTTATTATTCTTTTGTTGGTCAATTGAAAGGTCTCTGCTTCCTCCAATCTATATATGCCACGAAACGGATCCCCTGCCAGTACAGTACAATTGAGGGCGTCTGTTTTCTGGCATAGTTAAGAGGAATCAGTAGCCTTCCAATTTGCCAAAATGACAGTCGCCTTAAAAAACAACACCATATGAGGAGAAACCTTTCTTTATTAGCGACGTTTTACTACTACTTCCTCAGGTCAAAGACACATTCCTATACAAACACTGGGAGCCTTAATTAAATACAAGCGACGTAGGAAAAAGTTGAGACGAGATATGGCAGGGTAGATGATGTTAAATTGTTTATGTAGGGGTATAACAGGATGTAGTGTAGTGTACATAGTGTAGTGTAGTGTAGTGTAGTGTAGTGTAGTGTATGTAGTGTAGTGTGGTGATGGGTATGGTCCAGCCTGATATAAGTCTGGCCAACTTTCGCCTCACATTAATATTCTGACTGGGCTTTACCTGTTGTGAGGTGGTGAAGAATACCACCTGCCACCTGACCACCTTCACCTCTCACTCACACACACACACACACACACACACACACACACACACACACACACACACTATCTCTCTCTCTCTCTCTCTCTCTCTCTCTCTCTCTCTCTCTCTCTCTCTCTCTCTCTCTCTCTCTCTCTCTCTGCGCACTATTTTGATGGCAAATAAGATCTAGGAATTCAGGAATACGTGAATAATTCTAATGATTACAAACCAGTACACAGATATGATTGAACAGCAGCAGTATTTGGGAATTATACCTTCATTTCCCTCCCTCTGTGGCTGGGTACCAGTTCGGAAGTCGTGACGTGTGTGTGTGTGTGTGTGTGTGTGTGTGTGTGTGTAGCAGTTGACCTGGGCCACGGTATAACTGTCTTGATGATGTCCAGTATCGGAGCATTAAAAAAAACATGCAAGCACGCGGATCGATCACGCACGCATAGTCTAGTATCGACAGCATAAATTACGAGGACTCATATAGCCCATGGTGATGACGGCACAAGTTGCTTTACTACCAAGACCGAGTAGCGTGACAATGATAATGCCGTGACAGTATCCAGATATCTGATGGGAAACAATCTCAGCTGCTAGATATTATTATTATTATACTCATAAGTGAAAGTACCAGCTGGAAAAACAATGGAATGGCAAATCTAAGTATAGGTACCGAAAGCAACAGTAAGAGTATACAGAGGAGGAGTGATGTGAGTCTTGTAATACTGTAATTATGGTGTAATTACTGCATACGTAGTATTGTAGAAGTATTACAATTGTTCTGTATGAAACGTGTATTATAGTATTTACTGTACAAGATAGTGATGCAAAAATAATAAGCCTGGTTAAATTAAAGTAAGAGAGTAAAGAGTAGCAATGGGGAAAAAGTAGGAGAGACGTGACAATGGTTCCGGAGGAAAGTGGCAGAGTATTGGGAGACGAACGAAGTATATGTCAGGAAACAGAATAATATAAGTTATCCATGGATGAGGAATGGAAAATGTAGCTATAGGACTAGAAAGAGGCGAGAATGACGAAGAAGAGAGAGAGGCAGAAAAGAGAAGCAAGGGGACAGAAAGAATGGAGGGAAGAGGAGAAAAGAAGTATACACAGTAATGTAGTCATAAAGTTAACGACACCCTGGGCCAACCAACAGCCTGTATGTCACACCTTCACACGAGTCCACCTGTCTCTCTTTCTCTCTGATAGAAGAATAGGTAGTGGTGGTGGTTGTAGAAAAGGTAGTGGTGGTGTTGGTGGAAAAAGTGTTGGTGGTGGTGGTGGTGTTGGTGGTGATAACAATGGTAGAGTAGGTGGTGGTGGTGGTGGTGACGAGGGTAGGGGTGGTGTTGATGGTGGTGGTGGTGGTGGTGTTAGTGTGGTGACGAGGGTAGAGGTGGTGATGGTGGTGGTAGTGTGGTGACGAGGGTAGAGGTGGTGTTGGTGGTGATAGAAAAAGTGGAGGTGGAGGTGGTAGTGGTGGTGTTAGTGTGGTGGTGACGAGGTTAGAGGTGGTGTTAGTGGTGATAGAAAAAGTGGAGGTGGAGGTGGTAGTGGTAAAAGAGGGCGTCTTCTGACCTCCCAAGAGCCAGCCTTTCACCCGCTCACGTCAATTTTGTGCCGTCACGCCCGACATTACCTGCCTGGGGTGACACGGTTGCTCCCTGGCCTCACCCTTGTAACACACACACACACACACACACACACACACACACACACACACACACACACACACACACACACACACAGCACAACCCGCCACACACACACACACACACACACACACACACCACACACACACACATACACACACACCACAACCCGCCACACACACACACACACACACACACACACACACACACACACACACACACACACCACAACCCGCCTCACACATCACATACATTCACACTCACACACACACACACACACACACACACACACAAACACACACCACAACCCGCCTCACACATCACATACATTCACACTCACACACACACACACACACACACACACACACACACACACACCACAACCCGCCTCACACATCACATACATTCACACACACACACACACACACACACACAGCACAACCCGCCTCAAACATCACATACATTAGTTACCATTTCAACCTGTACCTCCGCCAAAGGTGATGGGGCCAAGTAGCTTTCCCTTATCCAAGAGAAAGTCCTTTGAGCAATATACTTACTTGTGAGGCAAAACACTGTACGATACTTTTCTGACGATAACAATGAATGAACACAAATGAGAATCGCACAGGTGATATAGATACCTAGCTAGACCCTTGTAAGATCCATATAACGTCACAAAATCTGAGAATGATAAATATAATGTGGGTCGTGTAGTATACAGAAAAACAAAACAAAACGTATTTAAGCTTAATAGTTGTGCCCATTGTCTATTAATGAAACTCGGGTGTGTTACTAAGGTACTCCATTGTCATTATAGTGGCGGCCAAGACCCACCCATTGACGGCATTAGATAGTGAAAGGCAAGTACAGCCACTGAGGTCTTGTGAGCCTATTGTTGTTGTTGGGTGATGTTACGTCAAGTGGAAGGTCTGGGTTTGATCCACAACAAGATACAAGAAAGGAGTCAGTATTAAAGTGCTCAATTTGGAGATTAATGAATTTGCTTTTTGTTCCTGGAGCCAGCTGACGTATATAGCCTTCACAACTATAATGTTCAGGTGGAAGTACGTACAGTGTTGGTAAATCTGGAACAACTGATTCCTCCATACTATACCAAGCAATAGAACACCAATGTTTTTGTTCATCTGGTCCTGTTTCCTGGCATACTTTGAAGGAATCAAGGCACTCCAATGTAACAAAAGTGAATTATCCCCTTAATGTGCAGGTATACCGTTCCGTAGGTATCACTTAGTCCACTAAATATATATATACTGTACAGTCACGAGCACTAATAAGTATACAGCTTTGGTTTAGGCTTTGAAAGGTCCAGTTTACAGGTCCAGTTTACCAACGAACTAATTCCTCAATGGAGAGTTTATTGTGTATTAATTTACGGTCTATAAATATTCGAAGCTCACCTGAATACTTATTAGTGCTCGTTACTGTACAGCCCCCTTAATTAAGGACCCTGTGATCGTGTATGAAACTTGGAGGCTACAGATTCCTCCTGACCATGCCACAAAACAAGCTCCTTCCATATAGGTGGTGTTTCGTGGCAATACTTGAAGGACTCATTTACCTCCACTTTCTGACTATATCACAGGGTCCTTAAGGGGGAAGTTTTGTGTAGGTAAATTTGGAGCAACTGAATCCTCCAAACTATTCCAAGCAACAGAACGCCATTATTTTTGCTCTTCTGGTTTTGTTTCCTAGCATACTTTGGTGGAATCAAGGCACTCCAATGTAACAAAAAAGAATTACCATCTTAACGATATAACTTCATCTTATCTCACACTTGGTTCTTTGAAAACTTAGTGTGTAAGCAGGACTCAGGTCTTGTGAACATTACACATATTGGATATACAGTTAGGCTAAAATACGAAACATGAAACATACTCAGTGCATGTGAGATAATGATGGGAGCAGACACAGGAAGAGAGGCAAGGAAAAAAAAAAAATAACAATGACTCCGGGAAGATGGAAGGGAAAGATGATAGATGAAACCAAATAGACGAGAGCAGCAGGAAGATGTGGTGGAAGAGTGGAGGGAGAGTGAAGGGAGAGGCAGACAAAAACTATAACGTAGAGGAGTGAAGATTGATGATGAAGAGGAGAAGGAGGAGAAGAGAAGCATCAACGCAGAAGACAACAGAGATGAGAAGGATTACGGGAATTACTAAAGAAACAGTGTATGATATTATTAAGGAATATATTATAAGGAATATAAGCTGTGAAAGTGAATCAATGAGTCTGAGATCGAACACTGCAAAAAAAAAAAAAAAAAAAAAAATTACTGACAGAGACGAGAAATAAAAAGCAATCTTGGACATACTGATTACGAGAGAGACAACTTGGCAGAAACGACAGAAGTGGGTCCGATAGATAGATAGATAGATAGATAGATAGATAGAGAGAGAGAGAGAGGAGAGAGAGAAGAGAGGAGAGAGAGAGAGAGAGAGAGAGAGAGAGAGAGAGAGAGAGAGAGAGAGAGAGAGAGAGAAAAGAGTGATAGGTGAAGCAATTAGCCAGACCAAGAGGAGAGAGAGAGAGAGAGAGGAGAGAGAGAGAGAGAGAGAGAGAGATAGAGAGGGATGGGTGAAGCAATTAGCCAACACCAACAATTACATTACAGCTGCTACTCCACCTGAGGCCAAGCTAATAACCACCTCCCTCCATCACACACACACACTACACACACTTGATGCGTAATTATTTCTCTCACTAGTCACTACCTCTGATAACATTACTCACTCACTCACTCTCTGACTCACTCTCTGATATAATTTCTTCTTATACATCATACACTTACTCTTATCACTCATTTGGTGTTACATGCAAGAATACATCAACACAACAGTTCTCTATAACACTGATAGCTCACAATAACATTACTTACTCACTCTCTAACTCACTGAAACATATACTTACTCTCATCACTCATTTGGTGTTACATTCAAGGATACATCAACACAACAGTTCTCTATAACACTGATAGCTCCAAATAACATAAAATTCTTCAACATTCTGTATACACCAATAGCATAAACTTTTTCTACATTCAATATATATTTTATCTGACATTCTTATAGCGTGTTGAATAGTCCCCAAATGGACCTACAGTATACCTACACAAACAATTAACCTATACAGTATTATACAGAGTACACAGTAAATTGAGTATACACATGAGTGACCCTGCGACGATACCGATGTGGATAATCCGCTTAAGGGGTTGCGGGAGTAGGGGGACAGGCTTGGGGGGGAGGGGGGGGGGTTTGGGGTGTGTGGGAATAGGGGGACAGGCTTGGGGTGGGTAGAAAGCCTGTCCCCTATTCCCACACACCCCTAAACCCCCCCCCCAAGCCTGTCCCCCTACTCCCGCACCCCCCCAAGCCTGTCCCCTACTCCCGCATCCCCCTAAACCCCCCCAAACCTGTCCCCCCTATTCCCGCACCCCCTTAAACGATAATCCAATACCATGTTGTATATAAACTCACCAACATTCATTCCAGTATTTCACACAACACTGAACTGCCGCCACTCATGTCAAGCCAATAATATTATGCTGGTGTGTTGTCAACCTATTAACTGAAGTGCATGGAGGGTAGATAGATGCACTTAGGGCTCATTATTAATCATTATTTTATGGTGAAGGCAATAAATAACAAGGGATATAATAGTTACCGAAGCATGCATGCTTGTCTATTGGAAACGTTCGACTGTTCCATGACCCAGAAAAGTGCATGTCCCGTTATCCATAGACGGATTATTTTAGGAAGTGTTATCATATCAACGAAGATTGCATAATAAAGCCTGGTTGATTGATGAGCGGTGGTACTCCTCTCTGGCAGACCTTTACTCTCATACTTAATGCTGAATGCCGTAAGTGAACACAAAGCGGCCAAATGAATACTAAGAGGTCAAAAACAAGAAACAAGTGTGTAAAAAGAAAACGCTTTTTTTTAGTCAGCATGGCAAAATGTTACGAGGTCCCCAGTGGAAGGTAAAACGTGGTGGTGGTGTTGGTGGTGGTGGCACAACACACTACCAACAACACCACCACCACCACCACCACCACAGCATTTGGGACACACACACACACACACGCACACGCACACACACACACACACACACACACACACACTGCACCACTACATACACACACTCTCTGCATACACTCACAATCTCCTTACTCCTTTCCCCAGATACACAGCACTCTTACGTCGTTGCTCTCCTGTTGTTCTTTATATATATATATATATATATATATATATATATATATATATATATATATATATGGTAAACAATGGATATTCCAACACAGACGTCTCCAACACCATCAAACTCCAGCTAGAAAAATGGTACGAGGTGAATCCCCCAACCAAACCCAACAGTGATATCAAACTCTACTACCGCAACTACATGTCTACCGACTACAAGACTGACGAGACCATACTAAGAGACATAATAAAGAAGAATGTTCACCCCACCGACCCAGACAGCGAGATCAAACTAGTAATTTACTACAAGTCTCCAAAAACCTCGAACCTCACCCTACACAACCGACCTACTACCCCCAAGAGACCGATGAACAGTGACCACGTGATTTACCAACACACCTGTAACAGTGTGGACTGTGAGCCTCACCACTATGTTGGTAAAACACAAACATCACTGTCTCGTCGTCTCACCATGCACCTCCAGTCAGGGTCTATAAAAGACCACTACCTTACCCACGACAACCAAGCTCTGACACGAGACAAACTAGTAAACAATACCACCATACTAGACAAAGAAACTGACAGCAGAAGACTCTCCTACCTAGAAGCGATCTACATAGAAACCCTACAACCCTCTATTAACAACCAGACACAAGACCTCCAAATACTGCCCTCCAGAAAACGACACATCACCAACACCGTCAGGATACTCACCACACCTCCAACACCTACTGACCCACCACAAACATCTAACATCTTACCCACTACAACCAACCAACAACTCAGACGTAGCGCCAGAATCAGAAGCTACCCCCTATCCACCAATCACTAGGCCTCTGATATGGTGGCCCCGCCCACCCCACATACGGAAAACAGTTAAATACCCCTCACCCACTCAGAATCGCCACTTCCTCCTGAAGATGTCCGATGTACTGGACGAAACGTCGACCTCCCCCAACAACTCAACTTTTGCCTCACTCATCCACCATCTAAGTGAAGACTTAAGAAAAATTGTAAGAAATATTGAAAATATTAAATAATAAACTCATTAATGCAGAACAAGCCATTTCCTTTAACCTCGTTTGTTTGAAAGAGAATATATATATATATATATATATATATTTTTTTTTTTTTTTTTTTTTAGGATATTGCACGAGTTTACAATATTTCCTAAAAAATATTCCCATACAAATAATGTTAAGGACCCTGGGACGTAGTGAGATAATTAAGGGTTTTCTAGTCCTCCAAACACTGCCACGAAGCACAACTAAAATTGAAGGAACACATTTCGTGGCATAGTCTGGAGGAATCAGGAGCCTCCGGTAGTTTTTGTACAGGATCACAGTGACCTTACGACAACATAATATATAGGGACGATTCTGTGACTTGGAGGACCCATTCACACGACACCACTCCTCCTACTGCAGAGGCGACACCAGAAAAAGTCTCTGTGTATGTGTGTGTGTGTGTGTGTGTGTGTGGTGGCATTGGTGCAGGAGTTGTGAGTGCCGTTGGTGATAATTTTGCCACCCAGTGCAGTGCCACCTTTCACCTTACTGCATGCACCTGCTGACCTGTCCCCCCTGTACCTCCCCCCCACCCCTTCCCCCTCTGTCACTTCTTATTATCCTCCCACCCTGTCCCCCACCCCTCTATCACTTCTTAATATCCCCCCACCACCCTGCACCCCCCCTCTATCACTTTTTAATATCCCCCCACCACCCTGCCCCCCCCTCTATCACTTCTTAATATCCCCCCACCACCCTGCCCCCCCTCTATCACTTCTTAATATCCCCCCACCACCCTGCACCCCCTCTATCACTTCATAATATCCCCCCACCACCCTGCCCCACCCCCCCTCTATCACTTCTTAATATCCCCCCACCACCCTGCCCCCACCCCCTCTATCACTTCTTAATATCCCCCCACCACCCTGTCCCCCCCTCTATCACTTTTTAATATCCTCCCTTTCCTGTCCCCCCTCCCCCTATCACTTCTTAATATCCCCCCACCACCCTGTCCCCACCCCCTCTATCATTTCTTAATATCCCCCCACCACCCTGTCCCCTCTCTATCACTTCTTAATATCCCCCCACCACCCTATCCTCCCTCTATCACTTCTCTAATCTCTTTCCAATATTCGCAACTCTCACACTTCAAACTCCCCCGCCCCATCCCCTAGATTTATGAGCGATCTTACAAGTACACTCGCGGTCAGAAATTGTGTCCCGATCCCCTGGCAAGATGAATCGCAAACAGCCTAGCTTTGAACACAAATGTGCGTCTCCCTACAACACACATTTGTTCAAATCATCAATGCTTGGCTGGTTGCAATTCATCGTGCCAAGGGATCAGGACAAAAATTTTGTTTATATAAAAAAAATTTATTATATAAATAATTTTTTTTATATAATTTTTTATATATATATATATATATATATATATATATATATATATATATATATATATATATATATTTTTTTTTTTTTTTTTTTTGTATATAAATTTTTTTTATATAACATTTTTTTTTATATAAAACTTTTTATATAAAAAATTTTTTTATATAAAAAATTTTTTATAAAATTTTTTTTTATATAAAATTTTTTTTTATATAAAAATTTTTTTATATGAAAAATTTATTTATATGAAAAATTTGTTTTATATAAAAAAAAATTTTATATAAAATTTTTTTTTATATAAATTTTTTTTTTATATAAAATTTTTTTTTATATAAAATTTTTTTTATATAAAAATTTTTTGTATATAAAATTTTTTTTTATATAAAAATTTTTTTTATATAAAATTTTTTTTTTATATAAAATTTTTTTTTATATAAATTTTTTTTTATATAAAAAATTTTTTTATATAAAAAATTTTTTTATATAAAAAATTTTTTTTTATAAAAAAATTGTTTATATAAAATTTTTTTTTATATAAAAATTTTTTTTATATAAAATATTTTTTTATATAAAAAATTTTTTTATATAAAATTTTTTTTTATATAAAATTTTTTGTCATATAAAAATTTTTTTTATATAAAAATTTTTTTTATATAAAAATTTTTTTTATATAAAATTTTTTTTATATAAAATTTTTTTTATATAAAATTTTTTTTATATAAATTTTTTTTTATATAAAATTTTTTTTATATAAATTTTTTTTTTTTATAAAATTTTTTGTTTTATATAAAAAATTATTTATATAAAAAAAATTTTTATATAAAAAATTTTTTTATATAAAAATTTTTTTATATAAAAATTTTTTTTATATAAAAATTTTTTTTATATAAAATTTTTTTTTATATAAAATTGTTTTTTATATAAAATTTTTTTTTATATAAAATTGTTTTTTATATAAAATTGTTTTTTATATAAAAAAAATTTTTATATAAAAAATTTTTTTATATAAAATTTTTTTTTATATAAAATTTTTTTTTATATAAAATTTTTTTTTATATAAAAATTTTTTTTATATAAAATTTTTTTTTATATAAAAATTTTTTTTATATAAAAATTTTTTTTATATAAAAAATTTTTTTATATAAAAATTTTTTTTATATAAAAAATTTTTTATATAAAATTTTTTTTATATAAAATTTTTTTTATATAAAATTTGTTTTATATAAAAAAAATTTTATATAAAAATTTTTTTATATAAAATTTTTTTTATATAAAATTTTTTTTTATATAAATTTTTTTTTATATAAAATTTTTTTTTATATAAAATTTTTTTTTATATAAAATTTTTTTTATATAAAAAATTTTTTTATATAAAAATTTTTTTTATATAAAAATTTTTTTATATAAAATTTTTTTTTTTATATAAAAAATTTTTTATATAAAAAATTTTTTTATATAAAAAATTTTTTTATATAAAAATTTTTTTTATACAAAAAATTTTTTTATATAACATTTTTTTTTATATAAAAAAAATTTTTATATAAAAAACTTTTTTATATAAAATTTTTTTTTATATAAAAATTTTTTTTATATAAAAATTTTTTTTATATAAAAATTTTTTTTTATATAAATTTTTTTTTTATATAAAATTTTTTTTTATATAAATTTTTTTTTATATAAAATTTTTTTTTATATAAAAATTTTTTTTATATAAAAATTTTTTTTATATAACTTTTTTTTTTATATAAAATTTTTTTTTTATATAAAATTTTTTTTTATATAAAAATTTTTTTTATATAAAATTTTTTTTTATAAGGTTCGAACAACTGTGCGTATCCCTACAACACACATTTGTTCGAATCATCAAAGCTTGGCTAGTTGCTATTCATCGTGCCAAGGGATCAGGGCACAATTTCTGACCGCGAGTGTACAACAGTTTCTTGTGACCTGAAGAAAGAGTAGCGAAATGCCATCAAAGTGTCATTAGAAGGTGTTCCTCAAAAGGTATGATTACTTCCATAGTCTATATGTTTGTTTACGTATATCTACTCGAACACTATTACTTCCACAGCCTAAACTATAAATCTTTGTCAATCCCCACTGCCAATCTCATCTCTTTACGAACAACTCCATCATTTTCTCTCTGCCTACCTCATCTCCATTCAGTCAATCCTACTACTCTTCTCCAGTAACTCTCATCTCTTCCATTTCCCATGACCTGCCAGCCAGCCAGTCAGCTAATTCGTGTGCAGACCCAGCTGTACACATACTCATTTGGCTGGATGCCTGCTGCTCTCCTCACCATCCGGTCAGTAACCCATTATCAATATCCATGATTCATCCATAACTCTTAACTTGATTCCAATCCTTCACTGGTTGCCTAGATTTGACTACCTGTTAGGCCTATTAAGTTACTTCTATTAATTAGATTGACTCGACAGTATGTGTACTGACTACGTGAAATCTGTTAACTGCTTTTCTATTCTCACTTTGTTAAATATCTTGAAGCAGCAGGGATACTTGACTTGGGTACCATAATAAACGGCATAACCTTACATACACTAACTCCGAAACACCTCCAGTACTGTATAGAAAAGTGTAAACTGCTCAGTAAAAGTAAAACTCCTCGGGTGAGGTATAACACTGTCACACACAGTAACATAAAATACATATCATTCCAGCATGACATCCTCCAAATAGGAATATGCATCACTAGACGCAGGTATATAGGTATGCATGAATGGTTGTATTGTATGTGTGTATTGGTGCATGAACTTCAATATAGGTAACAACGAAGGGTACAGATCACATTATGCAGTACAATATGTTCACACGCATCATATGAACCGGTACTGTAATTGTAACATTCAATATCCAGCTTTATATTATTGATTATATCGTTGGGTTAACTATTGCACCATCACGTTTCAGAAGCAATGCTCCTCAATAACAATACATTGGAGTTTATAATGACGTTAATGTTGATAAGCCAGGTTAGAGCCAGGCAACTCTACGAGACTACCAACCCCATCACTCTCAGTAAATGCCAACCAGCCACCAAGGGACTCAAAGGTTGGCTTTGTTTACGTCTACTGAATGTTTCCTCTCAGCTAAACATGACGTGGTGTGTGAAGAGTATAAGTTCCTACCAACGCCTAATTAACCTACAGTTTACTTGTTCAGCCCTTTATAAATATACAAAGGAAATTGGAGCCAGATACAGTGGAAACTCGTGCCTTGTATAGCCTAGATGTCTAAGTCGTTGAGTAGCTGCATCAGCTTATAAAAGAAAATACTTTTCAAAGTAACATGGCTACAGTAATAAAGTCGTCCTAATCTTGAAATCAACTCAGCGTAATAATATATATATATATATATATATATATATATATATATATATATATATATATATATATATATATATATATATATATATATATATATATATATATATACAGCAGAGTTAGACCAGCTGGTGGTGTGGCGTGAAAACTTCCCCCCCTCAGGGAGTCATTCTATCCCCAGCACCTTAGGGCAGGAAGAGGTGGCAGGGCAGAGCAATGCAAGGCAAGGCAGGGGGGGGGAGGGGAGGTGGTGAGGAGTGTGAGAAACTAGACAGCATGGAGGGAACTCAGATCGACCAAGGAGAAAGAGGAGAAGAAAAGAGTGGAGAAAATGAACAGAGAGAACAGGAGGTAAGATACGCCTGGCGAGAGTAAAGAGTGTGTGCGTGAGGGATAGTATTGGTAGGTGAAGGTGCAGAGTATGGAAAACGAACCAAAAATAATACCATGAAAAAACAGATGGGAAAACTATGTGTGAAAAAGGAAAAACTAAAAGAGCAAGCATGTGTATGAGAGGACTGCATGGGGGAGTGAAGGAGCGAAAACATAAAGTGACTGAGCGAATGATACGAGAGAGAGAGAGAGAGAGAGAGACTTGCCGCATGCATATCATACCCTGTCTCATAATGTATCGCTGTTATGAGGTCGGAAGGCAGGCATTGGGGAAAGGAGGGTGAAGGTAGTCAGTCTGAAGGATATGAAGTGGGAGGAGGGGAGGGTGAATGTGAGAGGAGAGTGAAGATACTGACGGAAGGATAATATGAAGTGGGAGGGGAGGGTGAGAGGAGTGAGAGATGAAAATAGAGAAGAGTGCAAAAGATGGCGTGAATTGAAAGCTATAGGAATGGAGGAGAAAATAGAAATAGATGAAAGGGAAGATTAATTATGAGGAGGAAAAGAAGGATTATATAATTATAATGTACAGTTTGTGAAATGGTTTAAATGGAGGGATAAAAAAAAGAGGCTGTATAAAGGAGGGGGCACAGAGAGGAAACCCATGAAAGAGCAGGTAAAAAAAAAATATGCTGGAGAATATATGTATGTTAAAAAATATATAAATAACTAGCGAGAGAAGATAAAACAGAGGACATACACACACGTAGGTGGGTGCATGAGGGGGGAAAGTAAGTGTATGAAAAAGGAAAAATATCTCAAGTACAGGTCACGCCAGGAAGGTTTAGGTAGGTAGGTAGGTATATTGGTAGTTCCCTCAGTGAAAATATGAGAAAGTGCAGGGGTGGGGGTGCATGGGGTTGAAAGGAGTGCCAAAGGTGAAGACAGAAGAAAAAATAATGTTGGGAACAGAAAATTTTGAGGACACGAAGGAGGAAGAAGAAAGGAATGGTGTGAAACGAATGAAAGAAAGGCAGGCAGTAGTAGGAGAAAGAATTGGAAGACGAGTATATGAGGAAAGGGAAGGAGGAGATCTGAAGAAAAACTTGCCACCGCCACGGGAATATGAAAAATACGTGAGTTACAGAACAAGGGAAAGGCAGAACAGGTACACATGAAAACTGAAGAGAAAAAGACATAACAAAATAAGAAAAGATGTGAAGAAGGCCAAAAACAAACAGTAGGAGAAGCGAGAGAAGAGGAAGGAGGTGATGGTGGTAGACTCGTGGTGAGGCAGGAATGAGCTGGAGGGAGAAAAGAGGGAGAGAGGGATAGGAAAGTGGTGGTGGTGGTGTTGGTGGTGAGGAAGGAATGAACTTGAGAGAGAACAGGGAGGAAAGAGGAGAGAGGGAGAGGAAAGTGGTGATGGTGGTGGTGGTGTGGAAGGAGAATGAACTTGAGAGAGAACAGGGAGGAAAGAGAAGAGAGGGAGAGGAAGGTGGTGATGGTGGTAGACTCGTGGTGAGGCAGGAATGAGCTGGAGGTAGAAAAGAGGGAGAGAGGGATAGGAAAGTGGGGGTGATGGTGGTGGTGGTGGTGTGGAAGGAGAATGAACTTAGAGAGAACAGGGAGGAAAGAGTAGAGAGGGAGAGGATGGTGGTGATGGTGGTGAGGAAGGAGAATGAACTTAGAGAGAACAGGGAGGAAAGAGAAGAGAGGGAGAGGAAGGTGGTGGTGTTGGTGAGTAAGGAGTGAGCTATCTTAAGGGAGAAAAGAGAAAAGTGAGAAAAGAAAAAAGGGAGAAACGAAAAAAGTGAGAAAAGAAAAAAGTGAGAAAATGGAGAAAAGAAAAAAGGGAGAAAAGAGGAAAGGGAGAAAAGAGAGAAAAGAAAAAAAGGGAGAAAAGAGCAGAGGACGAGAGGAAGGTGGTGTTGATGGTGAGTCAGGAATGAACTTGGGAAGAGTAACATGTAACCTGGTCACCCGCGGTAAGACCTGAAGGACTGACTCTGGTTATGCCCCTCCTCAAGTGTTTACGGCCACGTCCATGTCTGCCAGGGGGCGTTACTCGGGGGCAGGAGGGGCACTAGACGGGGGAGAGGGGGGGGGTGTAGGAGGGGAGTTGGGGCCACTAGACGGGGGTAACTGAGGGCTAATAATGTTGGGAAGACCATTTCAAAACCTAAAAGTCATTGTACTAGAACTTCTTACACATGTGTGTGTGTGTGTGTGTGTGTGTGTGTGTGTACACACACACACATCTCCACACATAGTCAACGCCACACATCATAACACTTCATCTCTACACATAGTCAACGCCACACCTTCATCTCCACATATACTGATATTTTTTACACACCATCACATTTGTACACACAGAGATAACCAACCATATGAAAACCTGTACACATACATATGCCAAAAACCAAACCAAGGGGGATTTCCTGGCTCTAAACATTATTCCATCTTAAAGTAAATTAAATTCCTAAAGTGTGATGGAGTCTTACACAAGGTTTAACAGGCGAACAGAAAACAATTTATATTCAACTATAAGACTATAATATGAAACGACCACTAATGTAACCAAAGGAAATTACTTGGTCCTTCTTTAATAATGAAATGTAAGTAAAGAGTCACGAATGAAGGGAGACTGTCTGTTGTTGGAGAATAATTAATTGGAGGGCTACTGATTCCACCAAACAATGCCAGACAACAGACTACTAGCTCAGTGTACGAGTGTGGAATCTGTTTTGTAGTATAGTTTGGAGGAAGCAGTGGCCCTCCAATCCATCCCCCTCCCCAACAGCCCACGACTCCCTTACGAAAAGAATTCTTCCGTGTGCATTTCATTAATGAATTTTTCACAAGGCTGCAGTGAGAGATAACAAAGTGTGTGTTCATAGCGGTACAAAGAAATAATAATATTACCTGCACCAAGATGCTGGGACTGTCAGGGGAGTAATAGTAATAGTTTTAAGTGTATAATATACTTTTGGTACATTGGAACACCTTGATATCCTCCAAAGTATATGCCAGGAAACAAGACCAGATGAACAAAGCTAATGGTGGTTGGTGGCCTGTTGCTTGGAATAGTTTTGAGGAATCATTTACTGCACTTTTACCAACATTTGTAGACTACAGTACTTCCCCCTTAACTTCACTGCCACCAGGAAGAGAGCATAACTTCCACCTTGGCTACACAAAGCGAGTATAAGACGTGGAGACTTTATATATTATGCAAAGGGAATGTGTTCATGCTACGTATTATCTGTTTTTGTTTGTTTCCCAATGTATGTATACAATCATTATCCTGGACATCAATATAAAGTACACAATAATTATTATATACTATGTGGAATCCTTCTCATTTGAGCCCAGGTTTGTCTTATGTAAAAACAAGGCACTTTACGAGGTTATTATCAGTCATTTCACACACACTCTCTCTCTCTCTCTCTCTCTCTCTCTCTCTCTCTCTCTCTCTCTCTCTCTCTCTCTCACACACACACACACACACTGACAGAAAGAGTTAGAGGGAAAATCATACAGAATAAATTATAAAAATCAAAGCATGCATGATGTAGATTGAGAAGTAAGTGAGCACCTCATGTTAGCCTATGTAGATGCACCAAAACAACAACTGCTGCGCCCCGTTCAAAAGGCGAAGAAAACAAACGATAATGTGAGTGTTGGTGTAAACTGTAATGTGACCCCAGACAGCACCCAGAACCAGTATCCGCCCCTCCTGTAACTCTACACTAAACCACCCACCTGATATCATTCTAACCCAAACCATATTCACATTCACTGGAACACTCAGGAACATATATAGGTCTGTCCTGACTCACTTCACCCACCTGGTATCCTTCTAACCTTTTTCACGTGGATACTCAGCTCACCCTCCTGACCCACCATCCTTCTAACCCAAACTTTATTCACGTGGATACTCAGGAATATAAATAAGTCTGTCCTGACTCACTTCACCCACCTGACATCATTCTAACCCAAACCTTTTTTTACGTAGACACTCACAAACATAAATAGGTCTGTCCTGACTCACTTCACCCACCTGACATCCTTCTAACCCAAACTTTATTCACGGGGACACTCACAAACATAAATAGGTCTGTTTTGACTCACTTCACCCACCTGACATAATTCTAACCCAAACCTTTTTTTTTTACGTAGACACTCACAAACACAAATAGGTCTGTTTTGATTCACTTCACCCACCTGACGTCCTTCTAAGGGGACACTCAAAAACAGAAATAAGTCTGTCCCTGATTCACTTTACTCTCTTCAATGTGTACACAGTCATGACTTGAATATTTATCTATCTATCCTTTTACCTGTGTACTGTATAACTCGTAAATTAAGCCTATAAAATTACTACGCTAGTTGAATTTGAGTCCTAAAGAATGCTTGCTTAGGTTACTCTCGCAGCAGCTACCTTATCCATATACTTGAGAGGTACACATACATACACCAGTAAGTCTACACTATTCCCTGAACATTTCTACTACAGTGTAAACAGAGCCTTCCGCATACCCAACACCTTACAGGCTTATATATACTGGCCCAGTTCACCGTCGTCTCACTCTCAGGGCATCCTTAGCATCACAGTCCATACAGGTGTTCTTTATGGGGATGGAGAATCTTAGGGGGCCCTGTGATGTAGTCGTAAATATTGCCACGAAACACCATCTATAGGGAAGGAGTGTGTTTCGTGGCATAGTCAGGAGGAATCAGTAGAAGCCTCCAATTCCCATAAACGATCACAGGGTCCTTAATTAAGCGGATAATGGTAGTACAGTGTTGGTATACCTACATAGAGCAACTGATTCCCCAAAAACTATTCCAAGCAACAGGCCACCATTACATTTGTTAATCTGGTCCTATTTCCTGGTATACTTTGGAGGAATCATGGCTCTTTAATGTACCAAAAGTATATCTACCAACCCCTTAATAATTGTAAAACTATGACGGATGCCAAGCTAGATCTTAATCGTTAGTGACATGAGAGATATGTTTAGACTTTTGGATACATAAGGTAATGTTGATATTCACTCGGGAAATGCCGATACTCTTCTTGTGTATGGATTATCATTAATACACACTAAGTAGTCCCGTTATGAACGCATCACTACACAACAGGACACTTGGGCTTCACAAAGTCACTACATGTTACAAATAATATCTTCTGTTGGACTGATTTGATGACACAGAATATGACAGTCGTTTGCTTTTGTAGATACACTTTCCAAGATACAGACACGTCAGTCAGTCCTCCTCACTTTTATCCAACTTTCTCCCTACTGTGTGAGCCACTGTCATACCCGCTACTGCCACCAACACCACCACCCCTACCTCACCTCCACCTGGCCCGCCTCACACACACACCCAACATCTCGTACCGGATGTTCTCCCACCAATCAGCTGGACCGATTTTTTTATCCCCCAGATGATACACACACTTGGATCATCACACGGCTCCTCTGGGAAACTTGGAAACGTTAATAAGCTCAACTTTACTTTTTAATGTTGATAAGCTCAATTTCACTTTTTAATTCAACTTCCAAAAGTGTATGCACTATTTATCCCTATCTCTGTCAGTTCTATTATTTTATTATTATTATTATCATTATTCCTTTAAGAATCTTCTTCTGGCTAACAGTAAGAAATATAACTAGCCACTGGGAAACTACAAGTATAAGAGATGAGTTTATTATTATTATCGGTCATGTAATCAACAAGTTATATACCACAATATAATCATTATTATCTTATGGCTAATGAAAAAAAAAAAAAACTTACTTACACCGAGAAAATCCCACATATCTCAAGAGGCAAATCAGATTAAAAATAACATGTGTTTATCATACCTAGATACCACACACCGATAATATTATGTAGTGTATTGTACTCGTAGGAGATAAAACACAGTAAGGCTTTGGTCAAGAGTAAATAACATCATCATACATTACAGATACAATTCCCTCTCTGAAAGTCTCATAAAATATGGACCCTCTTATGGGGATAGTATACTTTTTTTTTGGTAGATTGCAGTGCCTTGATTCCTCCAAAGTATGCCAGGAAACTGAACCAGATGGACAAATATAATAATGGTGTTCTGTTGCTTGGAATAGTTTGGTGGAATGAGTTACTCCAGATTTACCAGCAGTGTACTACCTACCTCCTTAATTAAAACTAAGCAACAATGAGTTACACAATAATTCATACCCAATGCCCTGAATATTTTCCTGTCCAATAAAAGCAAAACCTATAAGTTAAGTATTTTAATGATAAAGTATTTTAATGATAAAGTATTTTAATTATAAAGTATTTTAATTATAAAGTATTTTAATTATAAAGTATTTTAATTATAAAGTATTTTAATGATAAAGTATTTTAATGATAAAGGATTTTAATTATAAAGTATTTAAATTATAAAGTATTTTAATTATAAAATAGTTTAATGATAAAGTATTTTAATAATAAAGTATTTTAATTATAAAGTATTTTAATGATAAAGTATTTTAATTATAAAATAGTTTAATGATAAAGTATTTTAATTATAAAGTATTTTAATTATAAAGTATTTTAATGATAAAGTATTTTAATTATAAAGTATTTTAATTATAAAGTATTTTAATGATAAAGTATTTTAATTATAAAATAGTTTAATTATAAAGTATTTTAATTATAAAGTATTTTAATTATAAAATAGTTTAATTATAAAGTATTTTAATTATAAAGTATTTTAATTATAAAGTATTTTAATTATAAAATAGTTTAATTATAAAGTATTTTAATTATAAAGTATTTTAATTATAAAGTATTTTAATTATAAAGTATTTTAATGATAAAGTATTTTAATTATAAAATAGTTTAATTATAAAGTATTTTAATTATAAAGCTCTATACATCCAGACTCGACAAGTAAAACTGGTACGTATTTTCATCCTCGTTGGCTGACGTCATACACACGGCTGCTGCTGTACAGTTACGAGCACTAATAAGTATACAGGTTTGGTTGAAGTTTTGAATCAACGAACTACTTCCAATGGAGATCTTATTGTGCACTTCTTTACTGTCTCTAGGTATTCGAAGCACACCTGGATACTTATTAGTGCTCGTGACTGTACTTTGTTCTGGTCTATAACATTGGTTGGGTGTGGCTCCTACGGCCGGCAGTGAGTTTGAGGCCACCAAACGACCTACAGATGCCACAACTTGAGATGACCACTTCCTAATCATACCTGCTGAGTACTCTAAGAATTTCATACTTGGTACACAATCAATAAAAAATATATATTTATCTCATAATTATAAACTTTTCTTATATATTCATGTGTGTGTGGATTATAATATTAATAATTTATAGTATAACCTACAAAGTGTCCACAGGTCTTTATTTTATGGAGGTCGACTGCCAGATTAGTTACTAGTGTGCCTGGGAGATGCTGTGTTGACAACTGACTTAATTCCAACAGGTACAATAAACCTCAAGGCTGTGACGGTGTATTGGGGCTGCCATAAACTGACACACACACACACACACACACACACACACACACACACACACACACACACACACACCACAGAAGAACACGATTACCTAAGTGAGAGGACACGTCATAGAGGTATTTATGGTGGAAGTACAGTGTTGGTAAATCTGCATGGAGCAACTGATTCCTCCAAACTATTCCAAGCATCAGAACACCATTATTTTTGTTCATTTGGTCCTGTTTCCTGGCATACTTTGGAGGAATCATGGCACTCCAATGTAACAAAAGTGAATTACCCCCTTAATATCTCCATGTACCATGTCCAAACCAGTCACATTAACACACACATTACAGGCAAATCTCTACAAATTACATTATGCAGTAATGTTAAATGATTTTGGTATCTATGACAGAATGGCGTAACTTTGTACAATCTCCAATAACGTCCGAGGCCGATGCAATATATTCCTCTCGTCAGTGTTCATGCAGATCTATACAAAGGCTTGTAGGCTACGTTTGGTGATAGTCGGGAGGGGGTTGATATTTCTAATGTTATTTTTCTTTTATGAGACACCACAAACAGAAGACTAAGGCCCGTAGTTTAAAAAAAATTAAGGGTCCTTACTGGAGCTCTGTGAATTCTCCAAACTACTCCGGGCAACAGATTCCCTATTAGAAATACTGAAGGGTTCTGTGGCCTGGATTATTTTGGAGGATTCATAGAGCTCCAGTAAGGGCCCTTATTTTTTTTAAACTATGGGCCTTAGAATCAGACAGCCCGAACAGACAAGTTGAACATCCAGCTTCGTTGTTCAAACTAATGAAGTGATGTTCGTAACCCAGCCTGTCACATTGGGAAATAATTTACAAAGTGCTCGGTCCTATTGTCTGCAGATATTGGTGATAATTAAGTCACTAATGGAATGGTTACTGGGTCATGAATTTGTAAATGTGCCTGTTTTAATGACAGCTGCAATGATATGACCCATAAAACGCAATAACATTAAGGGACCCCGTGCTGTCGTGTGGAAATTGGAAGTAAGTGAGTCCTTCAAATTTTGATATGAAACACCACTTATATTGAAGGAGTTTGTTTCGTGGCATAGTCAGGAGGAATCAGAAGCCTCCAATTTTCATACATGATCACAGGGTTCTTAAGGCAAACGATCCAGCTGATGGCAGGTAACCAAACTCCTTCATTCGATGTGCAGGCATTCGTAAGATAATATAATTTCACCTTAACATGTATCCTCTCAGTGGGTTGACTCTACTAAGCAGATATTGCCAAGTCATATCACAGAAATACAGTGGACCTAAATCCTTAATATTATCCTTTACCACAAGGGAAGTGAAACCGTACAGAAATTTCCAAAGTGACTGATCATTGCATAGGGATGGAGATGGGGATGGGGGGACAAGGGTATCCAGAACTAACGTAACTTGTTGAGGATGTGGCCAGGCTTGAATGGCTCTTCCACATGTGGTTTTATTTCTTTACATACTACTACACAGTCTATGATATTGTTTATGTGGTAAGGTAAGTCATCGAGAATCGAACCTCGCTCCTCGAGAATGAGATTAAGGGGGAATTTCTTTTTGGTACATTGGAGTGCCTTGATTCCTCCAAAGTATACCAGGAAACAACAGACCCAAATGAAGAAAAATAATGGTATCCCGTTGCCTGGAATAGTTTGGAGGAAGCAGTTACTCCGGATATACCATCATTGAACTTCCTCCTTAACTGAAGATAACTTTTACCACTTTTCCTGATGAGATATTCCCGGTATACTTGTATGTATGTACAGTCAAGGCCAAAAAGTCCTGCATCTGGGGAATGAAAGTGAGCCGTGAGTGTTAAGGGGGAAGCAACGGAACACCATTATTTTTGTTTGTTCATATGGTCCTGTTTCCTGGCATACTTTGGAGGAATCAAGGCACTCCAATGTAACAAAAGTGAATTACCTCCTTAAATCCTCTCCTCCTCTCTTGAGTCATTAATTTTGTGTCATGCAAGTTTAGTTAAAAAGATCCCTTCGGTGGTACTAACCTTGTTGATGTGATTTGTATAATGTTACATCGTATTATGTCAGTCTGTACACTCGTGATACATAATTTCTGACCAGAGTGTAAGGATCAGAAAGCTTCGAATCGCCTGGTATTGCTCATTTCCCCACCCAGTACACCAATAGAGGCTGAGTTCGAATGCAGGGTATGTGTGTGTGTGTGTGGTGCCTGCCGTTCGTCTCTGGTCAGGGATTACGTATCACGAGTGTACAGTCAAGTCACATAGTCCTATATCAACGTGTAAGTGGAAGTCTGGTCAAGGATTATTTTGTGCCACGACTGTACCTCATAACAACAAGACTATAGACATAATGATGTATGTACTAAAATATATATATACAACCTCAACACAAGGTTCCCACATGACACAAACCGCCCCAGGGAACTCTATAGGAATTTCGTCCAGTTAGGCCTGAGATATTCCTGACCTGTGTGTATACATTCTCATACTAGTACTTGTTATCAAAGTCTCCTTAAATTAAATATACCTGCGTTTTGTTATTGTTTATTTTTAAAGCCTACACAAATAGGAAAAATCACGAAGAGAGGGACGAGTAGGGGGACATTCTTTCAGCGACACACACACATCCATATCGACCTAAACCTGGACACCGGCCTACCGACGTGAAGAATTCCAACATGCACCTTCCAGGAATACCGGTCCAGAATCCAGGTTTATACCGTATGTATGTATGTATGTATGTACCGTTATCATACCACCTTCCAGCGAGTATTTATTTCCAGGCCTGAATGACGTGGCAGAAAATCATTAACATAACATAAGTCGGGGCCTCTGAGGGTTCACTACACACACTGCTCACTACCACATTCCAAAGATATAGGGAAGGGAAGGGGTTGGGTTGGGTAGGGAAGGGGTTGGGTAAGGAGAGGGGAATGGGTTGGGTAAGGAGGGGAAGGAAGGGGTTGGGTAGGGAGGGGAAGGGAAGGGGTTGGGTAGGGAGGGGAAGGAAGGGGTTGGGTTGGGTAGGGTGGGGAAGGAAGGGGTTGGGTTGGGTAGGGTGGGGAAGGGGTTGGGTAGGGAGGGGAAGGGGTTGGGTAGGGAGGGGAAGGGGTTGGGTTGGGTAGGGTGGAGAAGGAAGGGGTTGGGTAGGGTAGGGTGGGGAAGGGGTTGGGTTGGGTAGGGAAGGGGTTGGGTAGGGTGGGGAAGGGGTTAGGTAGGGTAGGGAGGGGTTAGGGTGGGTAGGGAGGGGAAGGGGTTGGGTAGGGAGGGGAAGGAAGGGGTTGGATTGGGTAGGGAGGGGAAGGAAGGGGTTGGGTAGGGTGGGGAAGGGGTTGGGTAGGGTAGGGAGGGGAAGGGGTTGCATGGATAGGGTTGGGTAGGGTGGGGAAGGGGTTGGGTAGAGAGGGGAAGGGGTTGGGTAGGGTGGGGAAGGAAGGGGTTGGGTAGGGTGGGGAAGGAAGGAGTTGGGTAGGGTGGGGAAGGGGTTGGGTTGGGTAGGGAGGGGAAGGAGTTGGGTAGGGTGGGGTAGGGTGTGGGCATCGATAAGGGAGGAGGAAAGAATATGACTGAGAAAGTAAAAAGATTGAGCTGGTGTCTGAGCAAAATATAAGAAAGTAGGAAAGAATATGACTGAGTAGAAAAGAAGTTATGAATACAAAAGGAGACAAAATAGGTACAGGGGAAAAAAGATAATTAGTAAATAGAAAACGTGAGAGGAGAGAGAGAGAAAGGGTAGATAAAGGACCGAGAAGATGAAGCTATGAATAGGAAGGGAGAGAGAATGGGATGATATAGAACAGGAAATAACAGAAAACACAATAATTAACACTCATTAATTCATTACGTTCCATTCTCTCTCTCTCTCTCTCTCTCACACACACAGACACACACACACACACACACATACACACACACACACACACACACACACACACATACACACACAAACACACACACACACACACACAAACACAAACACAGACACAGAAACACACACACACACACACACACACACACAAGCACAGACACACACACACACACACACACACACAGACACACCACCCACACACACAAATATACACGATCTATATAAGAACGTGTGGGCCCTCAGGACAGCCAGGTGCGACAAACAATACAACAGACAACAACACTGACCGACCCACCCACCCACCTAGGCTACTCGGTCCATTGATCCATCCACTCGCCTTTACCTCAAGAGTTCGTGGGGTATGTATGATGTGGATACTACGCTATACACGACAACAGGAACAGGTGTGTGTGTGTGTGTGTGTGTGTGTGTGTGTGTGTGTGTGTGTGTGTGTGTGTGTGTGTGTGTGTGTGTGTGTGTTTCTGTGTCTATGTGTGTGTTTCTGTGTCTACGTGTGTGTGTTTGTTTCTGTGTCTACATGTGTGTGTGTATGTGTGTGTGTACATTACTCAGGGCCTGTCTTTGCTGGAGAACCCAACTTAAGTTCACGTGACTGATGGATAGGTTGCATGCATGTGAGACAGAACTTAGAGGGTAACTAACACGTTCAATCAGTGGAGTCGACATGACACACGAAGCTACATGGCTATACTGGTGGTGGTGATATATTTAGGTGAAGGTCGAGGGACACAAGGAGAAGAAGACCTTGACATATATCTGCACTGCCACGGGGACCACTTTATAAATGAGCCGGGCAGTACCGTACCTCTATTTCTATACTTAGTCATATGTCACAAGCAAACTTCAAATGAGAAGCGATGAATAAACGGCAGCGCTTAATAATACATATACACACACGCTATATAGACCACAAAATCATTATTGTACATTATATATGTGTGAAATATATTGAACCACAGATCGAAGGTCACTCGTGTAATCAGTCTTTTAGTTTGGTACGTATATCACCCACTGTGAACCAATCTCCAACTCAATCAATTAAGCAAGAGTCAAGAACACTACCATACCACTGTGCTATATAGTACCAACCCGGTGCCTGCAGTGCCACGAGGGATTTGAACCAAAAGAGTAGTGTTGAGATAATCTTAGTGTCTAGACATTCACACACACACACACACACACGGTCACAAGAGCACGCACGCCACAGGGAAGCCAATGGACACAAACTACTGGGAATGCAACTTCTGTACTTGTATCTCATAAGAAAATCACAATAAACCGCATTTATATCGCAGTACCAGAATAAAATGTTAATCACCAATCGCCAAGAACACAGCAGAAATACTTACTGCAAAACAATAGAATACCTACTCAAGCCTCAATGAATATATGGTTTGTAATAAAGTAGTAAATTACCTCTGCACCAGCTTTGTGGCTCGCCCGAGTTTCAACATTCAGGGTCATAAACCAAGGGTATCAAAGTTATTATCCTCACCACGACATATCAAAGGATTTTATAGGATAATTTCAACCATATTTACCTCTCTATGCTGCCAACATATACAATAGATACATAAACACTATAATGTTATATAGTGTTTCATAAATATATAAACTGTACTCACTCAATCTTCATATGATCAGAATACATTTCAGGCTCTTTCATCGTTGCTTACCTGAAAGAGAAAAGTATTCGTTGTCAAACAAAGCAATGCAGTATAATTATGAAGTGGAATATATCTATGACACTACAACATTAATAATTACCAGCCACAGCACGTATTAGTTACCCGTAAAACTTTGTTCCAAAACTCCCAACCGCATATAAAATAATACACGTAGAAAACACACCACTAGTGACACATTTGTACAACTGGAACACAATAATATTAAACATAGACTTACCATCAATGTGAGATCACAGAACATGTTAGACACACATTTGTATCTGCTTATTCAGTACCAATAAATATACTGTATGTCTTCCAGCCATAAAACTGTATAGTGTTATTCAGAGAAACATATCCAAAGATGTCAAGAGTAAGACAACCTGTATGGTCCTGAGTATTCACACACACACACACACACACACACACAAAGACTGCCACAACGAACGAATTTACATCGATCCTGAGCCTGACACACTCAGTCACACACCACACTGCTTCCCCGTACATACAATACACTCGCGGTCAGAAATTGTGTCCCGATCCCCTGGCAAGATGAATCGCAAACAGCCTAGCTTATTTTTTGTTCATAAAAAAACAAATTATAAATTTATTTTTATAAAAAAAAAAATATATAAAAAATTCTTTTATACAAAAAAAATTTATAATAAATTTTTTTTTATATATATATAAAAAAAATTATATTTTTTTGTATTTTTGTTATAAAAAGTTTTGTTTATAAAAAAAATTATATATAAAATATTTTTATATATAAAATATTTGTTTATAACAAAAAATTTAAACAAAAATTTTACATAATTTTTTTATATATATAAAAAAAAATTATAGAATTTTTTTATATATAAATATTTTAATAAAATCTTTGTTTTATAAAAAAAAAATTATATATACAAAATGTATATATAAAATATTTTTTTATAAAAAAAAAATTTATAACTTTTTGTTATATAAAAAAATATATAAATTTTTTTTATACAAAATTTTTATATAAATATTTTTTATATAAATTTTTTTATACAAAATTATTTTTATATAATTATTTTTATATTAAAAAAAATTATATAAATTTCTTTTATAAATTTTTTTTTATAAAATTTTTTTTATAAAATTTTGTTTATAATTTTTTTTTTTTTATATATAAATTTTGCTTTATATAAAAAAAATTACACAAATTTTTTTATAAATGTTTTTTATAAAAAAAAATTATAAAATTTTTTTTATATATTTTTTTATATAAAAAAAAATTTTACAATTTTTTTGTTTATAAAAAACAAATTTATATATATATTTTTTTTTTTTATTTAAAAAAAAAATATATAATTTTTTTTTATATATAATTTTTTTTATTATATATAAAAAAAATTATATAATTTTTTTTTATATAAATAAAAAATTTATATAAATTTTTTTTTTTATAAAAAATATTTGTATATAAATTTTTTTTATATAATTTTTTTTTTTTTATATACAATTATTTTTCATAAGGTTCGAACAACTGTGCGTCTCCCTACAAAACATAATTGTTCGAATCATCAAAGCTTGGCTAGTTGTGATTCATCGTGCCAAGGGATCAGGACACAATTTCTGAACGCGATTGTACGTCAGGCAGACCAGGCCAGTGTTGGGGGGACGACATATCATACTGTACTGCCAACCTTCACACACACACACACACAACGTTAAGGTCGACTTCCTTCACATGTGGACATTGGAAAACAGATCTTGTTGGGTGTGTCTAGGATCTGTGTTATTCCACCATGGGAGGCTTAATGAACGGCAGCGTGACTGTGAACAGCTGGAGTGTGTTGTGTTCTGTGAGTTTTCTGGGGGAATCAGAAACCTTTGATCCTTCTCAAGTTCCTACCCATCTTAGTAATACATTTACTGTTTTCCATTTACCATTTTCTCTCCACTGTACAGACTTTCAGCCTCGTTCACTGCACAGATATTTACAAAACTACTAAGCATTTACACAGAATATATATATATACTGTACAGGTACACTTGTGATACGTAATTACTGACCAGAGACGAACGGCAGGCACCACACACACACATACCCTGCATTCGAACTCAGCCTCTATAGGTGTACTGGGTGGGGAAATGAGCAATAGCAGGCGATTCGAAGCTTTCTGCTGCTCACACTCTTGTCAGAAATAATGTATCAATCACGAGTGTACGAGTAACATGATGCTGACTGAAGTAGAAAGCGTGATGGAGGTGATGACTAATATGTAGCCTGCAGAGAGTACAATGAAACATTCTCCCTTGATTGACAGTGATGATCCCCCGTCCCTTCCCCGTCCCTCTCTCTGTTCTCGAGACTCGGCTTTCATTGTGGTAGATATTCGGTATTTGGTCAATTTCTCTTGTGTCGCTTTCTCTCATCGCCGAGGGACGTGGGGGCACAAAATTTCCGGTTCGCTTCACCTAAACTGCATGTGGATATAATTCACTTTCAGAATAATAATAATAATAATAATAATAATAATAATAATAATAATAATAATAATAATAAAAACAATAATAATAATAACAATAACAATAATAACAACATTAACAATAACTACTACTAATAATAATAATATAATTTACGACTGACGACCACACAGTGCAAAGCTGAAGACGTCAATGAAGTGACCTCCACATCACCTTGTACAATAATACACTTCTGTCCTGTCCTTCCCTTACACCACCACTTCCTCTCCTCAACCCTTCCTTTCCCTCCCTACTCCCTCTCTCACTCCCTCCCTCCCTTATACCAGCATCCCTCCTTTCTTTCTTGGGTTACCGCTACCACAACACAACCTACAGTACAACATTCTACAACAATAACAACTATAACAGCGTATTCGGTACTGTCATCAAAAGTAATAATACTCATGACATTATATTTCATTATTTCTTCTTCTTACCGATGGAAGGAATTTTCTATGCATTGTTACGAATACATTTACCAAGACGCTGCTTCAGTAAAGAAAGCTATGCACTACAAACATTCCTTGGTGCATTTTTCCTGTAATATCCGAGGATGTATGTGAAACTATCATGCATAAAAAAGTGAAAGAAAGGTACGGTGTGTGTGTGTGTGTGTGTGTGTGTGTGTGTGTGTGTTAGGGTACTACAGTGTATTGGAAAGCGCAACCTTCAGGTAGCTGCGAGAAATGAAGAATGACAAATGCAATTATCCTCCATGGCACTCCCACACACACACACCAAGGTTTCTATTCTATTCAGTGGCACCTGTAATATCGAAGGCTGGGCGAGATGTATGTATATAGGGTACAGCTGGACACAAAATCCTTACTACTGTACTGCACACTGCCAAAAATAATTATTAAAAAAATATATGTACAGTTGCCAGGTCTTATAACAGGTACAGTCAGCGTTGTCAGTATCCTTCTCCTGTATCAGTTATAAGTGCTAGCAATTGTACACTCGTGATACATAATTTCTGACCAGAGTGTGAGGAGCAGAAAGCTTCGA
The DNA here is from genome assembly GCA_033782935.1 of Petrolisthes cinctipes. Classification (NCBI taxonomy): domain Eukaryota; kingdom Metazoa; phylum Arthropoda; class Malacostraca; order Decapoda; family Porcellanidae; genus Petrolisthes; species Petrolisthes cinctipes. The sequence continues at coordinate 155,707 of JAWQEG010001182.1, forward strand.
ATCGCCTGGTGTTGCTCATTTCCCCACCCAGTACACCTATAGAGGCTGAGTTCGAATGTAGGGTGTGTGTGTGTGTGTGGTGCCTGCCGTTCGTCTCTGGTCAGGGATTACATATCACGAGTGTACAGTGCAGATATACTGAGAGACAAACAAACAAGCCAGACCAAACACATAACTTCTTTATGGGAGGTAAAATACGCCATAAATAATAACACTATTCGCAACGGTGACCAGTGTAATTTAGGTCAGAATGAAATGACGTAACCTCACATCTCGGCCACCTAAACATTCCACATTCTTCTCACACATTGGCGTTACGTGACTCGTTAAAAGAAACACGAGATTAGACACATAAAAACCAACAGCGTGAAGAATGGGAAAGTTGCACGACCCACAGTCAGTCATTAATGATAATATGAAGTTCTTTCGTGTGTCTATTCAAATTTCCTTCGTGCACTCAACATGTATACGTTAACTGAAAACACTATATAGGTAGCACGTCGAGCAAGAGGTTCCTATAAACATGATAAATAAACCAGATTTTCCTACCGACTGAAAGAGGGTCAAGAATGAAGACCCCCATGCACCACCAAGTTTCAACAGCTACGAGTGTTTTTGTTTGTAAGCCCAAAATGACTTCTTGAGATCATCACAGCAGAGTCTGAATTTCTCTGAGGAGTGTGTGTCAATACAGCTGCAGCATTTCTGTGGCAGCGTTTATGGGAGCATGTAATATAATGTGTGTTACTTCACGCCCATGCAGCTGTCCAGGCGGAAAAACGAATGACCTTAAAGACATAAATATTGATGGACCTACTGAAGCCTGAAGTAAAGGTGTGTGTGTGTGTGTGTGTGTGTGTGTGTGTGTTCACTCAAGCTACATACAGTGACACAGCTGGATGAGAACAACAATTCGTGGCGGAAGAAAAGAAACAATGTTGACAAGGATGGGATTCTCCCCCACACATGCCTGAACACTGTCAATAACTTTACAGATAAATGCTTGTACATCCACAGACTCTAATTTAAGCCCATCTAGCTGACATAGTTAACACAGAGTCAGTTTATTGTAATTGCAATGTATAATTCGAAGAGGAACATTAAATAAAAGCAAGAACGATTGTATAGCGTATGCATGGAAATATTTCGATATAAAGTTCAGCAGAGCGAAATGTAATTGTCAATTAAGGCTTCTCATATAATAGTTATTTATACATGTTTGTTGGCTATCCATCAAAGTTCGACTAACGTTACAAGCAAAGAAAGAAAGAATTATAACATAAAATGGCCTTCGCTTACAATCACCGGGTGGATATAATTATCGGACACACGAAAATAGTACTGAAATATAGTACACAATTATCCTATATACATAAAGTAATTACGGTATCATGGGTCTACACACACACACACACGTACCTACACTTAATTCATGACATTCTACATATTCTCACTCTATTAAGGAGTCGTGTAGCTGGCACAAGGCACTCAGGTGAACATCCCCCCGTAATACAGAGTGAAGCACCTGCAGTGTTGTGTTGGGGTGGAGTAGGAAGTAGGAAAAGACAGGGAGGAGTTATGGTGGTGTGGACACGGAGTATGGAGTTGGTAGCAAGCAGTAACACCATACAGGGACGCTACCAGGGAACCTTGTGGAAGGTACTCAGTAGCGGTAGGCTACACCTTCCGGTTCTCAAATTGCAAAACAGTTTATATATTTTTCACTCACTCATCGTACAATGTGTAACCATATCAACTTTACTGAGCCACCATTTTATATGTAATAGTATGCTAACTTCGACCTTCTCACAGGAATTAAGTTATGCATATTGGAGATAATTATCGGAGATATTGGAGATAAACTGGCACTAAGTACTCTACCATACAAGCTTGAGGAACTTCAACAACAACAACAACTCTACCATACAAAGTTTATTCCTACACAACAACAACAAGGTCCCGGAAACTACGTGTCAGCACAACACCGTAAGGTAACAAGCTGAGATGACTGCTGCACTTGTGGTTCTCATCCTTCACGGCGTTGGGTTCGTTGAGGTGGAAACTTGCCTCAAGCATCTCACCACCTCCATCCAACACTCCACCAGGTAAGTAGACATTACACCTCTCACTTCACCTTCTCTACCTGCAACACTCTCCTCACTCTCACAATTACCTACACCATAATAAGCCCACGTGGCCTTGGTGACTACGGTTGACTGGTGTATTTTCACACCACTCACCAAGCTTCAAACTAAAACTAAAAGACTCGTAATAAAGAGCAATAATCCCCCCCACCCCACCACACATGCACTTCCTGTGTTTATCATCATACACCAATTCAAATCTTAACAAGTATTCCTTCTGTGGGTGTTGTTAGATAACCTATCAAACTTATTTCTATACGATATGAACATTCATTCTTTAACTCAACTTCACAAGTGTTCTAATCCTGAGGGCCAAGTCTGAGAGTCTTAAATGAAAAAGCAATTACGATATAATTCATCATACAGTATAAAAAAAAAAAATATATATATATATAAAAAAAACACACACACACACACAACTTTCAAAACTTGCAGCCTATACGTGAACCTGAGTCATGACCAGTGTTTGTTGGTGACGTCATGTTGACATTTCCTTGTGCTGAGCCACGTCACGGTACGTCACTTATACAGTCACATGCAAAGATTAGTTACCGTGGCATTTGTTCCTCACCTGATGGTGGTGTGACAGTGAATGTGACCACTATCAAGTATTAAGGGAACAGTATTATACAGTAGCAAATACATGAACACTCCTTGGAACTGCACATACATAACCGAACAAACCAAGTTACTACTAATCATAATAATAGTCTGTGTAAAAAAAAATACAGACAAGAACAAACGTGAAGAAGACAGACTTGATGTTACTCAGACTGAACACATGCAGGTAAGGTGAGTCACAACACTTGTACGGCTATATACACACACACACATACATACACACACACACATATACATACACGCACACATACACACACACAAATACACACACACACACACACATACATACACGCACAAGTCCACACACACACACACACGCTCACACATACACACACATATACACATACACACGCACTCATATTCACACACACACACACACACACTTTACATCCTTCCTCTTCTTTACCCTATACTGAGGCCTGTTTCCACGGCATCTATAAGTTACAGACACAATAGTATTAACTGAACTGTTCATTAATTACCTAAATATAATCATTATACCATTTCTTAATTATGTTAATTAATAATACATTGGAGGTAAATAATGGTAGAGTTAGTTAGAGAGGGGAGATTCACTTGGTTAAGGGGGTAATTCTTTTTTGGTACTTTGGAGTGCCTTGATTCCTCCAAAGTATGCCATAGGAAACAGGACCAAAATAGCAAAAGTAATGGTGTTCTGTTGCTTGGAATAATTTGGAGGATTCAGTTCCTCCAGAATTACCAACACAAAACTTTCCCCCTTAAGGGCCTAATAATTATTCTTTTGAGAGTAAATTAGTGGGCTACCGATTCCTCCAAACCAAACCATGCCACGAAACAGATTCCCCCATTAATTAATTAAGGGGTCGTCTGTTTCCTTTACATAATTTGGAGGAATCACAGACCTTCCAATTCACCAACAAGACAATCAATCTCCCCTTCAGTTCAATTTACGTGTTTCTTTGCTGCTTCTGATGGTGGTCACTGAGGCAACCACCCACACAGAAAATAATATCAACAACAATAATATCAAAAATTAACTTCCTGTGTTTGAGGATGTTATATTCTCTGTGGCCTTCATTCACCTCCCCGGAGTTACCAACAAGACATTATTTGTATTAATTCTGTAATCTTATCATTAGGTTTTATTCATTTTCTGATAGTTTTAGACTCGCCAGATTATTATAAAGATTGGACATCATCATTTTTACTTTCCTCTTTATCTAAAATTGACACAAATTGGTCCAGTTCTCTTTTTCTCATCTCAACTCTGACAGCACTCTTTTATGTCATCATCTCTGAAATATCACTTGTGTAAATTTGTATATTCAACGTCTACAGTAGTGTCTCGCTTCAACAACACACCCGCTGCTTCTCCTCACCCCTTTCTTCTCTTTCTCCTCCTCCTCTCGCTTTCCTTTATGCATTGAAGGAACAAGAATTTTACTTTCAAAACCGGCTGTTCAGATCTCTACTTTAACCTTCAAGCTCGGGCCGACCAAACTTTCTCACACACACACACAATGTTACCAGTTACTCTCCCCTCTTGC
>JAWQEG010001182.1:165000-245000 GCA_033782935.1 Petrolisthes cinctipes
TTTACTGCCCGTCTATTATTATTATTATTATTTGTTTTCTTTATTACTGAGGGCACTAATCGATTATGGTAATTTTTATGGCAAATGAATTAATGGTGAATATACCATTTGGGATTATCTTGCATATATTAACGTTGAGTATAGTCAGTCTCTCTCTCTCTCTCTCTCTCTCTCTCTAGGCCCACAATAGGCTAGGCAACTCCACCCTCTCCTTCCCTTCCCACGCCGCATCTCATCTCAGTGCTGTCTTGTGCCTCATCTGTCTAAGGAAGGGCGTGGTGTTTTTGTTGCTGTGGGCCTGGGCGTCGCTAACTAACTATCTTGACCACTAGTGAAGGCAGCCTCACCCTCTCCCTATATCTCTGCCCTTCACCCTCCTATCTTATCTCTCTATCCTCTGTCTGTCTCTCTGTCTCTGTCTCTGTCTGTTTCTGTCTCTCTCTCTCTCTCTCTCTCTCTCTCTCTCTCTCTCTCTCTCTCTCTCTCTCTCTCTCTCTCTCTCTCTCTCTCTCTCTGCATCTTCTTCTTCCTCCCCCGTACATACGAGAAGAAAATATTATTATCCTTTTTTTCTTATCTGCTTTTGTTTCTATTTTTTTCATTATCTTTGTCATTTCCATCATTATGTTAGTTTGATTGTTTCATAATGATCTTTCCCATCTCTTTCTGCATCTTTCCTATGTAAATCTTTATTCTTTATTGCTTAAGTTTTCTCTCTTCGTGTCCGTCTTCTATTTACTACTCTCTTCTTATTCTTCCCGTCCTTGTGTCCATTCTCTAAGTGTCACTCTTCTCTATCCTGCTCCTCTTCCATCACTCCTCCATTTAGACAGAGTTATATCTTTCCCCTCTTTTCCTTTCCCTCCCTACCTTGTCCTTGCTTTCTTTCCATCTCTCTCTCTTCATTCTCTTACCCTTTTCTCCTGCACCTCCCACTCCTATTCTCTCCTATCCTCTCTCTTCATTCTCTTACCCTTCTCTCCTACATCTCCCACTCCTATTCTCTCCTATCCTCTCTCCTCCTTCTCTTACACTTTTTCATGTACCTAGTCCTTGTCTTGTCTTCTTCATCCCTGTTTCACCCTCCTTCTCTTCCCTTTTCCCTACATTGTCCTTGTCTTATTTCCATCCTTCTCTTCTCATTCTCTTGTCCTTTTTTTCATGCACCTTATTCTCTTCTCGTATTCTCATTCCTCTTTCACCCTCCTCCTCTTCCCTTTTCCCTACATTGTATACTTGTCTTCTCTCCATCCCTCTATTCTTTTTTATCATGCACCTTATTCTCATATTCTCTCAAACCCTCTCTCCTCCTCCTCCCTTACACCACCAGACTGACATATAAGGCTGTGTATGTCCTAACCTAACCACTCTCTCCTTTGGTAAGTCTTTTGTCCTGGTAACTGAGTTGGGAGGAGGAGGAGGAGGTATGGATGGTGTGGGTCAGTCAGCAAGGGGCCGCTATAGAGGAGAGGAGGGTTTTCTCTCTACAGTATAATATTATCTTGTTGAGCTGCTTGGTAATGGTATGTGGAAGTTAAAATGTAGGGATTTGTAGAGCCTCTTGTCCTCATCATTGTTTGTTTCTGTGTCTCTGTCTCTGTCTCTCTCTCTCTCTCTCTCTCTCTCTCTCTCTCTCTCTCTCTCTCTCTCGCTTCCACGTAAATTTCACCACATGTCGAATATCAATAAATCATGAATGGGTAGAATATTTTCATGGAAAGAAATATATATCAAATTAACAACCAGTATAAAAAATAAAAAAAATAAAAATCCAAAGTTTAGGTCTGAGATGATAATTTAGGTTGAAGTAATAATATGATGTTTTTGGATTGTCAGACTGGTCACAATACCGAAGTCTTAATAATCCAATCATACATGTATTCCATATCTTGTCACATCAGTTTCGTGGAATTTTTGATATTCTCAAAAAAAATTATATATCTCTAAAGCAGACCAGAGGAGTTCACAGTTAGGAGGAATACTGTAGCTCCTTAAGGTGGAAGTACAGTGTGGGTAAATCTGGAGCAACTGATTCCTACAAACTATTCCAAGCAACAGAACAAACACCATTATTTTTGTTCATCTGGTCCTGTTTCCTGGCATACTTTTGGGGAAACATGGCACTCCAATGTAACAAAAGTGAATTACCCCCTTAATTCAATCAGATTCTTGCTTATACTCTGGGAGGGGGGAAGGGGGAAGGGGTTATGTGTGATGATGACAAGGGAGGGAGGTGGTGTAGGGAAGGTGGTGGTGTTAGGGGAGGGAAGTGGTGTTAGGGGTAGGTGGTGTTAGGGGAGGGAGGTGGTGTTAGGGGAAGGTGGTGTAGGGGAGGGAGGTGGTGTTAGGGAAGGGAGGTGGTGTTAGGGGAAGGTGGTGTGGTGTGGGGGAGGGAGGTGGTGTTAGGGGAGAGAGGTGGTGTTAGGGGAGAGAGGTGGTGTTAGGGGAAGAAGGTGGTGTAGGGGAGGGAGGTGGTGTGGGGGAGGGAGGTGGTGTTAGGGGAAGGAGGTGGTGTGGGGGAAGGTGGTGTGGTGTGGGGGAGGGAGGTGGTGTTAGGGAAGGGAGATGGTGGTGTTAGGGGAGGGAGGTGGAGTTAGGGGAAGGTGGTGATGTTAGGGGAGGGAGGTGGTGTTAGGGGAGGGAGGTGGTGTTAGGGAGGGAGGTGGTGTTAGGTAAGGGAGGTGGTGTGGGGAAAGGAGGTGGTGTTAGGGGAAGGTGGTGGTGTTAGGGAAGGGAGGTGGTGTTAGGTAAGGGAGGTGGTGTTAGGGAAGGGAGGTGGTGTTAGGTAAGGGAGGTGGTGTGGGGAAAGGAGGTGGTGTTAGGGGAAGGAGGTGGTGTTAGGGAAGGGAGGTGGTGTGGGGGAAGGGAGGTGGTGTGGGGGAAGGGAGGTGGTGTTAGGGGAGGGAGGTGATGTTAGGGGAGGGAGGTGGTGTTAGGTAAGGGAGGTGGTGTGGGGAAAGGTGGTTTTAGGGGAAGGAGGTGGTGTGGGGGAAGGGAGGTGGTGTAGGGGTAGGTGGTGGTGTGGGGGAGGGAGGTGGTGTTAGGGGAGGGAGGTGGTGTGGGGGAAGGTGGTGTTGTTAGGGGAAGGAGATGGTGTGGGGGAAGGGAGGTTGTGGTGTTAGGGAGAGAGGTGGTGTAGGGAAGGAGGTGGTGTGGGGGAAGGGAGGTGGTGTTAGGGGAAGGGAGGTGGTGTAAGGGAAGGAGTAAAATATGTGGCCATCTGACGTTATACTGCGCCGCCTCTACGTCTGGGGGAAGAGGGCCTGTGGTCAGACTAGGACTCGGCCGCCCACACACACACACACACACCTCCATGCACCAACACTTCACACACACACACTTCCATGCACCAACAGTACACACACACACACACACACACACACACATCTCCATGCACCAACACTTCACACACACACCTTCACGCACACACACACCTTCAAGCAACTCAACAATAACACGCCTTCACTCAACACAACACACACTATACATCACACATTCACACTATCCCGACTGACGTGCATGCCTGAGTTTAATGCTAAATAATTGTGTGTGTGTGTTTGTTTCCTATGCATCTGTGTCTCCAAGGCCTTTGTCGTGTATGTATGTAGGTGTTCGAGGGTGTGGTCAGGGCAAGAGACAAGACAGATAGTGAGAGGTGCATGTGGCGCAGGTTGTGGGTTTAAGGAGACTATCTTGTGGGCAAATAGGAAGGGTGCTAGCAGATTCCTCCTGACTATATATGCCAGAAAAACATACAGACGCCCTCTATGGTACAAATAAGGGATCTGTTTCGTAGTGGCATGGTTAGGAGGAAGGAATCAGAGACCCTGCAATTCACAAACAATATAGAATCTTCCCTTAAGGACCCTGTGATGTAGTCAGAAAATTGGAGATAAATGAGTCCTTGAAATATGGTCCCGAAACACCACCAACTATATATATGGAAGGAGCTTGTTTGGTGGCATGGTCAGGTGGAATCAGAAGCCTCCATCCAATTCACAAACAAAAGAATCACTCACCCCTTCAGGAACAACAACACCTTCTTTTATTGAGTGTTTTTCTTCTACAGTGTCAATTAAGATAAGGTGAGAAACTCCTTACTGTAAATTTATGGTAGTCCGGGCTACTGAATACTCCAAACTATGTCACTAAGCAGATGATCCCTTATAAGTAACATTGAGGTAATATATTTTCTTGTGTAAATAGTTTGAAAGGAAATCAGAAGCACAACACACAATGTACTGTACAGTCGCGGCACATAGTCCTTGAACAGACTTCCCCTTACACCCTGCATGGTGGTCAAGGACTATTATATGCCGTGATTGTACCAAAAAACACGGTCGGTCTCTCTATTCGTAACTAACATTGTGGTGATCTGTTTTCTCGTATGAATGACATAGTTTGGAAGGAAATCAGAAGCACTCACCATGTACCGTACAGTTGGACACAGGAATTGGTGGTACAGCTGAGGTGGTAAATGCTTAGCTAACTCCTCCCAGTATGAAATTCCTCAACGACCAAAAAGATTTACCAGGGGCAGAAACTATGATGTGGGATACCAACGATAAGCAAATACAGAACAAAAGTCACTGGTTATAAGAGAGAGACAAGCATCTTCCACCTGGGCTGTACCACGAATTCCTGTGTCCAACTGTACCAAAAAAGAGGTTCTCTCCTCTTTAAAGCATATATATTTTAATTCATATATATATATTGGTGTATAGGCTGCCTTCACCACGCCCAACAACAACACCACCACCACCGTACAGTCAGCCTCAGAAATTCGAACACAGAGAATTGGTTAAAAGGGTTTTTCTTTATTCTGCATAATATACTGTAGGGATTGTTCTTCTGATAGATTCAACAAGTATTTTCCAAACAACATTAGGCTAATAGATAAGTTTGGTGTTAGAAAGTTAAGGTAATAAATGATCTAGTTGTTATGAACCCACAAATATTTCACAGTGGTGTATACGAATTCCTGAGGCCGACTGTACATCCATCCTAAACTTGAAGGGAGGCACACAGCAGCCAAGGTACAATTACCTAGTTAACCTCGGTCCTTGCTTTACTCCACCCTACTTATTATGTTGCTTGTTACCCTCCCCGCCTCACCATCAACACATAACCTAAACTATGCATTCTGGTTCATGATTATGGTGGGCTGAAATATATAGCACCACTTATCATATTTTTTTTTTTTTTTTTTTTGTAAGTGGATTATATGTATAGTTAAAAATCAAATATATGTCCAGAAATTTGGGGAAATTCCTCTTTTTGTGCTCACTTTCAATAGAGGTTATATTTTTTTCTTGTCTCAAATTTTCACCTTCTTTAATACAGAAAAAAAAATGTACAGTACAGGTGCACATTGTGAGAGACGACTATATTATATCTTTTACTACAGTCTGTCAGGTCAGATCTTAATCTAGTTTCTTCTAATCACACCAAAACTATTCGGTACACTGAGTTAAGTAAGGCAGTGTTTGTCCTTTCTTGTGCAGGAAGAAGCGTTGTGCTTGAGAGGTTTCTTGTCTTGGAACTTGAGGAAGACCTACACCTGTTTTGTTTTCTGAACACAAAGCTTGAAAAGTTGAGGTTATTAACTGCCTGGCAGGTAAGGTCATTGAACTTCTCATCCATTAATATTAACTCTTTGGATTAATGTGTGTTATGTAGTGATAAGGACAAGTCTAATTTATCACATTTGTCAGTCGATACAGTACATGTGTAAGGACAACAACAACAGAGTTAATCTTATGGTTTACTATGAGATACAGTAGGCTAATAGTATTTCTGGTAAATATTCATTATATCACCAACCCTAGAGTAACTTTATCTAATAATGCTTCAGTAAAATTCAATATATATCAAGAGATGACAAAAATGTTTCCACATTACTATCAAGGAGGGACACCAATAAAGTCATGAGTTACCATAATTATTATTTAGGAGCCAATACGCCCTCATAAAAATGATGGTGGTAATAAAAACACCACCACAGAAAATGTAAGTAATAGCCGGAGCAACTATTCTAAGATTAAAATTTAAGTACTTACTTCTATTGAGTGTTTCACAAGACGTAGCCTACTGAGATATAGCTATGATCCGTAAATTTTGACACTCTTGGTTTACTGTGAGGTTAATTAGGAACAGAATTTGCACACCTTAGTGTTTGGATCTTAATTAACACATGCTTTATAGGCTACACCTGTGTTGGATAAACTTAGTGGGTATAGTATACTTTTGGTGCAGTACATTGGAGAATTGGAGTGCCTTGATTCCTCCAAAGTATGTCATGAAACAGAACCAATGAATGAATATAATGGTGTCCTGTTGCTTGGAATAGTTTGTTAGAATCAGTTGCTCCAGATTTACCAACAACAACACCAACACTGTATTTATTAAGACACATGTGAACATCGGATAACCTTACCTTAATAATGCAGTTTTGAGGCAACATTTTAACGTTTAATTTCAATTCTATAACACCAGCAGGAGTGAGGGCTGGCAGAGTAATGCTAATTCATATGCGGATCCTTGCGGTCATAAAAAAATGTCCACTTTCCTTTTACCCAATTTCTTATATACTTCAGTGGTGAATGAGTTTATATCCAGCCACGAGACTAGAGTTTAAGTCTGTGTCGCCATACATACAGGAGAGTATTCCTTAATTAAGAGGTAGACTAATTCACTTTTGTTACATTGGAGTGCCTTGTTTTTTTTTTCATCCACAGAACCAGAAGAGCAAAAATAAGGGTGTTTTCTGTTGCTTGGAATAGTTTGGGGGATTCAGTTACTCCAGATTTACCAACAAAAAATGTCCCCCTTATATAATTTCTATTGATCTGTTCTGGAGGCACACGAGTTGGAGGGTGTATGTATTATCCTTGTGGTGTGTCACATTTTCAAAACACACTGATAATCTCTCGGTCAACATCCGCTACGATACCTATACTGTACATGGCACCGGTGATCTTACCCAGTGACATACCTCGTACCCTGCCTAACATAACATACAACCTCCACTATCACAACAAGGCTGCTGATAACCTCGCGTCAACTTTCATCCCAACCTCACCCACCCACCCATCCACATAACCTCACATTACAAGTCCAATATACTGTATAAATTCAACACAAAGAGTGAACTAGGTCTTATATACATGTACAGCAGTTTTGGTATTAATTTGGTGTTTATATAGTACACGTTGCACACTTCTTGCACAGTACAATACACCACATACCACGCACGACCTACTTGTTGCCGAGAACAACTCAATAGACTATAGCCCAGACTCACTCAGTACCACACAGTCACACACCACACTCCCACCACAGCTGATAACACACTGACTGACTAACTCGTCCAACACCACCACCACGTTTCCTGCCCACCCTGTACAGTACTACCCACACACCCCTCTCTCCAGTCCACCCTGTGTCCTTCTCCCATTATTATTTTCTCCTCCTGTCCCCTTCCCCCATCCTGCCCACTTTGTATAGTACTACCCACACTCCCCTCCCTCAATATTTTCAAAATACAGGCCAAGTCCATCCCCCCCGTGTCCTTATCCCCAATCCTCTCTCCTTCTGTCCCCCTCCAGCATCTCATACCTATTCCTCTCTCCTGTCCTACCCAAGCCTTTATTTTCTTCCACACGAGGCATCTCTGTCTACAGATCTAATATAATTATACATATCTTATAGAATGAAAACCTATAACAGAATTTTCTAAAAAGATTGTCTAAATTAATGAATGGATAAGCAGGTGTGAAATATAAATACCTTCAAAAATTCTATATACGGTGAGGACGTAAAAACATTAAAGAAAGTTTCTGTCTACCACTGTACACTTACGTTACGCTTGAGAGCAGGAGTGACATTTACTCTGCCTACACTCACACTCGACCACAACAACAAACTTTGCTTCTAAAGGTCTGCACCGTATCTCTTATCATCCATATTTGTGTACCGTGTGTGTGGTCGCCTGGTCAGTCATTTGCAGCCTGCCACCACCTGTGTTTGTAACGACAGAATACAGGGGTACAGAAATAACAATCTGTGTGTGTGTGTGAGAGATGACCCAGTTCCCCGATAAGGGTATAAAAACATTGTCTCGAGTCTGAACAAAATAACATACAAGTCACATCAACCAGTGTGTCCCTAATAGGCTAAAAACCTCATGCTTCCTTCAATGACATGTACTGTATTCACCTCCACACACACATATAACAACAGCATCACCAACAGCAACAACGAGTCCTCTTGGTGACGACTACACCCCATCACCACCACAACAACAACACACCATTTGCACTTCACTCAAACACGTTCTCTTGCTCACACTTACACACCTCTGCAACCGCGAGAGCTTTAACAACACATAATATTATATATGTGTTAAAATTATACATCCAGGGCATGTAAGGTTTGGTAGAGCTAATTATGGCCAGTTCTCTGTCTCGTTCTATTGGTCCACTGTTCCATTTCGGCAAATAAACATGTCACGTTCAAAACAAACACACAATTTCACAAGACTTCACACACAAGACAAGACAAACACACAACTTCACAAGACTTCACACACAAGACAAGACAAACACACAACTTCACACACACACAAGACAAGACAAACACACAACTTCACAAGACATGTTTACTGACAGAGGTATAGAGAGGGTGGTGGGATGCAGCAGGGGTAGGAGGAGACAGCACCGCCCTTCCTGCCTGCCCGACCTCACACAAAGAAGAGAAACTTGTATCAGAGGAAGTAGCTTAATGATTAACAAGGCCGGAGGTCGTTTCCACCACACACACACACACACACACCTCTATACGCTGTCAAGCCACTTTCTCCATGCATGGGTGTAGAAACAAACAATGTCCCTAGTACGAGTATCAGCCTTTTTTTTTCTGAATAGGATTCCAATTATTTCAGCTTATGAGGAATTTCTAAAGTCTTGAGAAAAGCTACACATTTATCAAAACAATATTACCGAAAATGTTTACGACTATTACACCCAATATATCTGTTTAAATCACTATATATCAGTACGTATCTCAGAATTCTGATAATGCATTCGCTTGTAATAAATAAATGAGTATAGTACCGTATGCCAGAAGTGGAACAATGAATAGAATAACATCCAGTTCACTCAATATATAGTCTACCTAACTATTGGTAACTCCTGCCTTCCCGTACAGTTAAGGGGGAAATTTTGTGTTAGTAAATCTGGAGCAACTGGCTGAATCCTCCAAACTATTCCAAGCAACAGAACACCATTATTTTTGTTCACATGGTCCTGTTTTCCTGGCATACTTTGAAGGAATCATGGCACTCCATTGTAACAAAAAAGTATTACTACCTTAACTCACAGGTGGCGTTTATTATAATATACTCATTTCACTGATAATGTCCTGTCCCCCCTATTCCCGCACCCCCCAACCCCCCCCCCCCCCCAAGCCTGTCCCCTATTCCCGCACCCCCCCAACCCTCTCCAAGCCTGTCCCCCTACTCCCGCACCCCCCAAGCCTGTCCCCTAATCCCGCACCCCCTTAAACCCCCCCCCCAAGCCTGTCCCCCTATTCCCGCACCCCCTTAATGTTTCTATTACATAATTCGTAACCAAAAATATAATTATGTTGTTTGGACGTCTCAGCTACAGGGACCGTTCATATTTCTGACTCCGACTGTAAATTAAGGAGACTGGGGGGTTAATAACATAATAACTTCATAATAATGAGGCTGCTTTCTCGACCTGTAGTGTGGAGGAAGTGGAAAGAACATCGACACGTGCCATTACACATGACCCAGGAGGAGTGGGGGTAATTATCTGATGCACAACATTTCCTTTGCTTATATATTTAAGTATAATATTATATTATATTTATTTATTTATTTTGATGTGTCTGTTGAACAGGGCATAAATTCGCGTCCATCTCATGTACTTAGATAATTGCATTCTGAACCAGTTTTTATTCCAACAACAATACGTCATTTACCATATGAGAACTATATCTGTCATCTATGCATTAAAATTGTATTACAACATCACTATAGCTAATACATACGCAGGTGGAAATGAAGCGAACTTATTCTGCCGACTGTACATCTGTAAGTCTGGACCCAAGAATACATAACTCAAGCCTTAAAGGTCTACTGTCAGTTTTTAAAGGCGTCGTTAAATGTCTATAACCGTTATGTTATCCATCGTAGAGGGTTCTACCATGGATGTAATTGGTTTCCTGGTTGGTTGGTTGGTTGGTGAGCTGTGTTCTTAAGTTATTAACCTATTGCTTGAACCCTGTACAATCACATTTGTTTCTTACGTCTCGGCTGTGGACATTCAATCAGCCAGATCATAATAATATAGGGAAGTAATTAAGGGAGTAAATATTCGTGCAGCTTCTTGGTACCTAAGTATTTTTTAACCAAATCATAGGGAAGTAATTAAGGGAGTAAATATTCGTGCAGCTTCTTGGTACCTAAGTCTTTTTTAACCAAATCATAGGGAAGTAATTAAGGGAGTAAATATTCGTGCAGCTTCTTGGTACCTAAGTATTTTTTAACCAAATCATAGGGAAGTAATTAAGGGAGTAAATATTCGTGCAGCTTCTTGGTACCTAAGTATTTTTTAACCAAATCATAGGGAAGTAATTAAGGGAGTAAATATTCGTGCAGTTTCTTTGTACCTAAGTATTTTTTAACAAAGACTCAAAAAGGTAAAGAACTACAGCAGTGAGCAGTGATGAGTAAACTTGTGGTAGCTACGGTATAACTGTAACAAAGCCGGGGCATGGAAGCACACTTTAGTAGACAAGGAAACCCTGTTTGTGTTGTTGAGCAGACAAATATGGCAAAGTTGTTCAGCTGATGAAATTATCTCATCGTCCAGGAAGTGAAGGGATGGAAAAGTTGTGCTCAGAGTGTTGTGAGAGTTGTGGCAGGGTTGGTTCACACAATTGATATACCCAGGGCAGCTAGAGGATGGGTTTAGTTACAATATCCCTGTCTCATATGTCCTATCTCTCTTCCTCTTTTATACCAACACACGATTGTTTTATTCTCTTCTCAAAGGCAGCTATACAGGACGGGTTTTAGTTACAATATCCCTGTCTCATATGTCCTATCTCTCTTCCTCTTTTATACAGACACACGATTGTTTTATTCTCTTCTCAAAGTATAATATTTTTTTACAGTTAAGATCGTCAATAATAATACAAAGATACACCGTGATATCCCAACTAAACAACTCTCTGTGTATTGTGTATTATTCTCTTTTCAAAGTATTACTCTCCTATAAATATAACACAACACTACCCCCCTACTCTTCTGCACTATACGCCCCCCTTCCCTCACCCCCCTCCCACCCCCACACCACAACACTACCCCCCACCACTACACGCCCCCCTTCCCTCACCTCCCTCCCTGCCCCACAACACAACACTACCCACCATTCACGTCTTTCTCTGGGTTCGCGAGTCAGTAGACCAGGTTAATTATACAAGGAATTCGATACCAGGACCTTGTGACGTGTGTGTGTGTGTGTGTGTGTGTGTGTGTGTGTGTGTGTGTGTGTGTACCTACCAACTTACGAGTCCACGAGGGAGAAAGAGAGAGAGAGAGAGAGAGAGAGAGAGAGAGAGGAGAGAGAGAGAGAGAGAGAGAGAGAGAGAGAGAGAGAGAGAGAGAGAGAGAGAGAGAGAGAGAGAGAGAGAGAGAGAGAGAGAGAGAGTACGAGTGTTAAGAGAGGAAAGGGAGATGTCTTATGATACCCCAGCCTTAATAATTGAAGTTGATGAGGGAATGTCAGGGAGAATGGAGGAGAGAGAGGTGTTGAGGAGGAGGAGGAAGAGCGGGAAGGAGGAAGTGCAGAAAGGAGGAAGGGAAGTGAAGGATGGGAAGGGGAGGGAGAGAAGGTGACGGATGGTGGTTGTGAATGGAGGAGTGGAAGGTGAGGGATAGAGGAGAAAGAGGAAGGTGATAGGTGGAAGATGATGATGATGATGATGATGATGATGATGATGATGATGATGATGATGATGAGGAGGAGGAGGAGGAGGAGGAGAAGTGGGCTGTGAGGGATAGAGAAAGAGGGAGGTAAAAGGAGGGGGAGGAGGAATGGGAGGTGAAGGATAGAGAAAGAGGAAGGTAAGAGAAGGAAGTGGAGGAGAAAGAAGATGAGGTAAAGACTCCAGCATCACGGTAAGAGAGGGGGGAGGACGTTTAATAAAGTCCCTGTGATCTTTTGAGACTCGATGGCTTCTGATTTCCTCCCGACTACGCCACGAAACAAGCTCCTTCAATGTATGTGGTGGTGTTTCGTGGCAATGTTTGAAGGACTCATTTTGTATCTCAAATTTTCTGACAACATCCTAGGGTCCCTTAAGGGGGTAATTCTTCGCTTTTGTTACATTGGAATGCCTTGATTCCTCCAAAGTATATATATATGCTCGGAAACAGAACCATCAGAGCAAAACTAATGATGTTCTGTTGCTTGGAATAGATTGGAGGAGGATTCAGTTGCTCCAGAATTACCACCAACACAAAACTTCCCCCCCTCCCCCCTTTAAACGGTAATGTAGCATGCAAGGAGGAAGGGAGGGAGGGGTGGAGGGAGGGGCTGCATGAGGTAATTGTCTGGAAGGAAGAGTATCAGGGGGAAAGAGGGATTTTAAAAAGAAAGAGAACGAGGGAAAGAAAAAAAATACAGAGATAAACAAAGGACATGAGGGGAGACCGAGAACACAAGAATAAGAGGATAAGAGAAGGAGGTAAGTTAGTCACCCATGAGATTGAATGAGAGAAGAGGAAGAGAACGAGGAAAGTGGAGAAGAGGACGAGGAAAGTGGAGGAGAGAAAGGAAGAGGAAAGTGGAAAAGAGGAAGAGAACTAGGAAAGTGGAAGAGAAGAGGAAGAGGACGAGGAAAGTGGAGGAGAAGAGGACGAGGAAAGTGGAGGAAAAGAGGAAGAGGACGAGAAAAGAGCATGGAGAAAAGGCAAGGAGAAGAGGAAGAGGGAAAGTTGAGGAAGAGGAAGAGGACAGAGTATGAATGAAAGGCAAGGAGAGGAATAAATGGCAACGTGCAGAAGAGATGGTGTAAGGTGCATGCAGGACTTGCCAAAACAGGGATAGAAGGAAAGAAATGGAAGGAGAGAAAATTATGACTGAAGTTGAGACGGAAGACAACGGTAAAACACAAAGCTGTATAAATAGTTAGTACACACACACACACACACACACACACACACCACACACACACAACAAAGAGGAAGTAAAAGTGCTAAAATTGAAGAAAAAAAATTGTGAGAATAAAGTAAAATATTGGTAAAAACAGAAGGAAAATGTGTAAATTTAATATTGCCCTTAACATTTACAAGAAAAGTGTGTGTGTGTGTGTGTGTGTGGTGTGTGTGTGTGTGTGTGTGTTTGTGTGTGTGTGTGTGTGTGTGTGTAGGCTATAATGTAGTAGTATTATATAGCCTATGTGCCCATAATGATAGTAGTGGTTCTGGAAAAGTGTGTGTGTGTGTGTGTGTGTGTGTGTACTAACTATTTATACAGCTTGACACTAACTCCTTACAAGGCAGATCCTCCATAATTCATTCATCCATCATAAGCCTATACCTTCCACACGAGTAAACAAAACCTCTCTCTCTTTCTTCCATCACACACACACACACAGGGTCCCTCCACACATACACACACACACACACAGGGTCCCTCCACACACAGACAGACAGACACACACACACAGGGTCCCTCCACACACAGACAGACACACACACACACACAGGGTCCCTCCTCCACTTGGCTACATTCCATACGTCCCTCTGATCCACATCTCTTCCTCATCCCACTACAAGGCCTATTCCTTCCTAACTAACTATGCTCTCACTCATTCATTAATTCCAAGGAGAGAAGGAAGAAGATGATAAGAGACGACAGGGTGTGAAGGAGAGCAGGAAGAATGTATGTATGTACACTCGCAATCCAAAATTTGTATCCAGGTCTTGTTGAAGTTTCGAATCATTTGACATACTAGTGAAGCAATTACAACGCTTGTCCTGTTTAATTTTTGCTTGAACTCGCTCAATACTCGATCAGGCTATTCGAAGCAAACCTGGATACATATTTGGAGTCACGAGCACTAATAAGTATACAGGTTTGGTTAATTTGTATGGTTAATATTGTATGTGTCATGGGTCATACTTATAGTTTACTAATATTGCCAGTTACTATTTTGTATATCCACATTGGGAAACATGTACTTTCAATGTTGTATTGCATTTTCTAGTGTTTTTAAAATCATGCCCAAGATAGTTCTCCGCAACTCACTGAGCACTTAGGGTTGTATAATACTTATTTTGTTTTTGCAAATAATGTAATTTAAAAAAAAAAAAAAAAAGGGAGATAGAAAGAGAGGGAATAGAAAGAGAGGGAGAGGGAAATAAAAACGGTGAATTTCCTGCCAAAGAGAGAGTGAGATTAAAGGAATGGGATGCCAAATTGCTGGGCGTGATCTTTACAGGGAGTGAGTGCATGAGCAAGCAAGCAAGCAGTGGAGGAGAAAGAAAGAATGGGAGGGAGGGAAGGGAGGAAGGAAGGAGGAGGGAGGAAGGGAGGAAGGATGGGAGGGAGGGAGGGAGGAAGGAAAGGAAGGAAGGAGGGAGGGAGGAAGGGACGGGACGGATGGAGGGAGGAAAGGAAGGAAGGGAGGAAAGGAAGGAAGGAAGGAAGGGAGGGAGGAAAGGAAGGAAGGAAGGAGGGAGGAAGGAAGGGAAGGAAGGAGGAAGGGAGGGAGGAAAGGAAGGAAGGAGGAAGGGAGGGAGGAAAGGAAGGAAGAGACGGAGGGAGGGAGGGAGGAAAGAAGGGACGGGAGGGAGGGAGGAAGGAAGGGACGGGAGGTGGGAGGGAGAGAGGGAGGGAGGTAGAGGAACAAAGACACAGTAGAGAGATGGAGGCAAGAGAGGAGGGAGGGAGGGAGGAGAGAGGGAAGATGGGAAGGAGAGAAGCCATGGGAAAGGGAGGAGAGTGAAGAAAATTAAGCTATGCTATACGGTAGGTAGAAAGGTAAGTTAGGTTATAAAAACTTAGAGAAAATGTAAAGTATGTTAAAACTATGATGATGATGATAATAATGAAGATAATAATGATAATAATAATGATAATAACAATGATAATAATAATGATAATAATGAAGATAATAACGATAATAATAATGATAATAACAATGATAATAATAATGATAATAATGAAGATAATAACGATAATAATAATGATAATAACAATGATAATAATAATGATAATAATGAAGATAACGATAATAATGGGAGGAGGAGAAAATAGTGACGTAAAATACAGAAGGAATGAGGGGAAAACAACATAAGTAGATAAACAGGAAGAAGAGAAAGAAAGGAGGGAGTGAAGAAGAGAATAAGTGAAAGGGAAATAAGAGAAAGTAAGTGAGTGGTCAGAGAAACAATAACAATGGAGGTGCAAGAAAGATATGAAAGGAGAGAAAGTGTTGATGAGAAGCAAAAAGAAAAGTGGTAATGAAAGATAAGCAAAGGAAAAATAAGAGAATAAAGGAGGTGGAAATGTAGTCAAGAGAGAGAGAGAGAGAGAGAGAGAGAGAGAGAGAGAGAGAGAGAGAGAGAGAGAGAGAGAGAAATGTGAAGAGTGCACAAGAGAGAAGGTATTGGTTGAATGTGGAAATAGAGAGAGAGAGAGAGAGAGAGAGAGAGAGAGAGAGAGAGAGAGAGAGAGAAATGTGATAAGCGTGAGAGGAGTGTAAAGACATCAATTAGCTTGCTTAGTGACTCTTCTTACGGTAGCACTGCACTTCAAGCTTAAATTTGCGTCACACAACTTGACTGAACTCACACACACACACACACACACAGACAGACACACACACACACACACACTAACCACGAGACGCGACAAAACCCCAGGATAGCAGTACACACACACACACACACACACTAACCTCGGGATGCGACAAAACCCCAGAACAGCAACACACACACACACACACATTAACCACGAGACGCGACAAAACCCCAGGACAGCAGTACACACACACACACACACACAGACACACACACTAACCACGGGACACGACAAAACCCCAGGACAGCAGTACACACACACACACACACACACACACATACCACGGGATGCGACAAAACCCCAGGATAGCAGTACACACACACACACACACACACTAACCACGAGACGCGACAAAAACCCAGGACAGTAAATTATAAGGTGGAGGGAGGAAGGAAGAGTACGTTCATAAAATCAGGCCAAGACAAAAGCTATTTATATATATACCCGAGCCAAGTTGGTCCGTCCACCTCTAAGGCTATGCATGCACTAAGCTACCTCTCCCCTTCACCACTACATTCCTCCCGGTAAACATATAAACATACATACAAGACCAATAACACTATAGTCTTATTGGTTTTGCATACATCTATCTATCTATCTATTCAGGGCACAGAGACAGACAGACACAGGGATATTATTATTAAATCATGCACGTATGTTTTGTTTTGTTTTGTTTACCATCTTGGTCTCTCCTTCACCCCTGTCGTCTGCTTCCTTAGTTATTCGCTTCTTTGTTCGTGCCACAAATCTCTTTTTTTTTTTAAACAGGAATGAAAAGTAGATGGTGTGTTAATTGGTGTGTTAGATAGGAGTGTGTAAGGAAGGAAGTGGTGTGTGTGTGTGTGTGTGTGTGTGTGTGTGTGTGTGTGTGTGTTAGGTAGGAGTGTGTAAGGAAGTGGTGTGTGTGTGTGTGTGTTAGATAAGAGTGTATAAGGAAGTGGTGTGTTAGATAGGAGTGTGAAAGGAAGGAAGGAAGGAAGTGGTGTGTGTGTGTGTGTGTGTGTGTGTGATATCATCTTCTAATCTCCTAATCTAAATGCCATCTTCTAATTTCTGTTCTCCGTTCATCTACATTATTCCCATTATCTTCCATTCGTTGTTTTGTCTCCTTCATTCTTCTTTCTTCATCTATATATTATTCCCAATCTCTTCCATACTTCTTCTTTCTTTTATAATGAATGTCCTTCGCTAACTACTCCTCTCTTATCTTTCTTCTCACTTATTTTTCCTTTCCTTTATTCACTCCTCTCCTCTCCTTTCCTTTCCTTTCCTTTCCTATCCTCTTCCTCCTCCTTCTCCTCCAAGTGCTGACCTTTCTCCTTGTACCTTCTAAACTCCTTCAACTCCACTACTACAATAACTCTTTTGACGTCTTACTTCTCCTACAGTTTCCCCAAGAGGGCAAGGCAGCCTCTCCATGACGTCTTATCTCACCCTCGTTCTTTCTCGCTTTTTCCTTCTCCATGCACTGGGTCTCTCTCTCTCTCTCTCTCTCTACTACAGCCACGCCACTGCAGTTACCGTTAGTCTCTCTCTCTCTCTCTTTCTCTTTCTCTCTCTCACTGCTATCCAATTTCTTCAGTGACATTTTTTCCTCGTCATTCCACCCACAATCTCGTCTTCCGGCATGACCTCACAATTTCAGTTTTGACTCGATTTTCCCCGTCTCTCTACATCAAGTAATAAATAATATCTTCCGCTCCAGTTCGTCTCTTGTCGCTATATAGCTTCCTTGTCGTCCACGGTATTTTTTTTTTTTTTCCCCGGTGTCTGCATGAGAAATTATGGCAAAACTCCCTCTTTCCTTGGTCATGGTGCAAAACACAACTATGCAGAAAATTGTTTGTCCTCCTTGGTGGTACAATATCAAGCTATAGTCTTTGTTTTTTCCTCTCCTCCTCTCCTTTTTTCCTCCATCTCCTCATTTTATCTCCCCTCTCCCATCATCTCCTTTCCTTCTCCTCCACATCTCCCTTCTCTTATCATCTCCTTTCCTTCTCCTTCACATACTACCACTGTACACATCTCTCCTCTCCCATCGTCTCCTTTCCTTCTCGTCAACACACAGGACATCTTACCTTCTTGGCGTGTGACTTGTGTCTTCTCCGACCCATCTTGACCTGCAGGGGTTGTGACGACGATGTGATATACCCAGTCTCAGTATGTCAATGAACTGAGATAGGTAGGTAGGTAGGTAGGTAGGTAGAACTGAGGTAGACAGACGGTCGTAATGAAGATTGTGATGGTGATGGGGGATGTGGTAGATATTACAGTTAGGCTTTTTTTCTCACAAGTGTGATCGTAATTAATAACCCTTTCTTAGCTCGTGGTACTTATTAATGGTAAGCAGTAGTTCTTTGCATAGTTTCATTTACTGTAAGTCTTTAGTACCCAAGTTGGCTAGTTGTTGTGTTGAATATTCTCAAGTTAGTGGCCGATTATGGTGAAAAATTCCCTCATAGTAATAATACATATATTCCTGCGGACGGGGAATGAGACCTGTAATGGATTATATTTTAATTATCTTCTACTGCCTGTATGTGTTTTCCACTAATTAGATTCCAGAGGGTTGGGAAGTGACTAGTGTTTGTGACGAAGCGGAAGACACGGACTGATAACTACTGATAAACAACACGTACTCTTATTTTTAGGTGCTATTTCAATCACTGGAGAGAGGCTAAAGTATGTTTTTATTTGTTTGTTTGTTTGTTTGTTTGTGTGTGTGTGTGTGTGTGTGTATGTGTGTGTGTGTGTGTGTGTGTGTGTGTGTGTGTGTGTGTGTGTGTGTGTGTGTGTGTGTGTGTGTGTTACAGGGCTATATAAAAAAAAAAGAACTTTGGCAACATGACACAAATTCCTTGGTTTCACGTGGATGTTGTAGAATCTGGTTATGGTTCGTTTTTATAGTCCGACTCTTGGAATTTCAGGTGATGTCGAGCATAGTTTTATAATATAATGTATCTCGACATATCAATAAATTTACTGTATAACTGATAATAAATTGCCTTAATATCAGGATGTGCCAAGTTTTGTTAATAGTTTAGGCCTATGGTAATCATCACTATACATCACTTCAATTCTTCCTTGTTTTGTTGTGGTATATAATTCTGTGGGGAATGTATGGATGCAAAAAAATCTGTTAATGTTGTTTTAGAAGAGGCATGTGATGTGATGCGGTTATAAATGCCCGGGCAACATCTCAGGTAAAAATCGTCACCTCATTGGATGTGGTCGACCGGGAAGTTAATATCGAAAGTCCAGCTAAGAAATCATTGTCATCATGACGGGAATTCGGGAGGAAAATATCTTCGCGTTACGAGTGAGTGCATCTGAGCGTGTGGTGGTGGTGTTGGTGTTGGAGGAAGAAATCTTGGAGGCTGAGTGGCACTGTGGGGAAGGAGAACACCCTGACCCTCTGACCAGGAATGCCGTCCCTCCTCCTCCTCCTCCTCTTCCTCACCCTTTCCCACAGCTCAGCTTCCTCTCTCAACCCAGGAGAAAGAAGCCCCGGTGTATGTAAGTAATGATACTCTCCTGACGCTCACAACAAAGATACTCCGGTATCTATAACAGCGCACATTACGTCCACAGTTTTACACAATATAAAAGAGAAATGTGAGTGCTTGAAACACACATACACACACTAACCGCATGTGCTTGTCAGACACCATGGTTATAACACTTCATCCACACTTTCCTGGCACTTTCCCCACAAGCGGTTAGTTAGTGAGGTCAACCAGATGATGCCACTTGCCATGTGGGTCACACAGAAAACTATTCGCACAGTGTGTCACTCAATAACACGCAGTCACTACAACACCTCAAATACACGTGAACCAACTAAGTTCTGTGAGTGGTAGAAGCCTGGTGTAAGTAATTAGGTGTGCAGTGAACGCTAACGAGAAAGTTGTACAACACGACTTCACCTCACACCTGCACGACACAACACTACCCGTACACTAGCAGTAGCAGCTACACTACACACACAGGCCCACGACCAGCCAACCAGCCACTCAGCCAGCTGCCTCTCGGGCACCACACCTCCTCGCTTGGCGCTACCACACTGCCGCGCTGCCAGCCTCCTCCACCCACCATCTCCCCTAGTCAGCCAGCCAGCACCTTTCTCCCTCCCGCCACCCCACCACATCCGATACCCTTCTACCTGCTTGTTGACATCCTCTTCCTCTCCGCCCCTACCACATCCTACCCCAACACCTGTTTGTTGACATCCTCTTCCTCCAACTGCTCTCCCACATTCAACATCACAAGTTTCTGACTGCACCTCTCCTTTATATACTTCAAACTCTTTTCTTCATCCTCCTGCTCTCTGCACCTATCTCTTCCTTATTTACGTTATTAACAACAGTTCTTAATTAGGTAGGCTAGCCTAGTCTCGGAACGAACATGACCAGATGCTTCAACATTTTACAGCACAACAGATCAATTTTCAACATAAAGTATAAATAACATCATGCTTTTCATTACTAAATTTAAATGATTCCTCCAAACTATTCCAGGCAACAGGATACCATTAAATTTCTTCATGTGGGTCTGTTTCCTGGCAAACTTTGTAGGAATCAAAGTGCTCCAGTCTATCAAAAGTATACTATCCCTTTAACACATTACCTGTAGCCTACTCAAATGAACTGGAGCTTGTTTAGTACCGGTAGATAAATCTTGGGTCATTCAGTCGATGGTTTACGGTCACCAAGGTTATGCAAGAGAGCAAATAATAATCTATAAATACATTACAGCTGCCGGTATGATTAAAGCTGAACTACGGTATATAATAAAGTCCAACAGTCTTGGAATAATCAGTCTATTCATGAGGAAATGAAGGGTGTAATTCTAGCCTCTGTGGTCAAGGTATTTATGGTAGCCGGTAGCTCGCTTTAAGGTAACACAACCTACCTACACTGACGGTTCTCTCAAAGATACCAAGAGAGCCGGTTGTGGCTGTCAAGTCTATTTCAACAGCTTTGTTTGTGTACACACTAACAATAGTACTCCACTTCATACTTGGGCCAGCATCACTTTAAATTTATAAGGTCAGAGGGATTCACATAGTTATAAAATTTCCCAGCATATTCATTCATCACTATAATTATCATAGACTCATCCTCACAGTCATGGAAATAAATCTAAATTATAGTCACTGTGTTAATATAGTGTTTAATTAAAGTCCCGTACCGGTATCCAAAGTGAAAAC
This sequence comes from Petrolisthes cinctipes, assembly GCA_033782935.1. Lineage (NCBI taxonomy): Eukaryota > Metazoa > Arthropoda > Malacostraca > Decapoda > Porcellanidae > Petrolisthes > Petrolisthes cinctipes. The sequence goes on from JAWQEG010001182.1 coordinate 186,109, forward strand.
CCGTCAAAGTGAAACTGAAGAATATTTCCGTTGTATTCGTTGCCACACACCGGGTTGATACACTTCTTCTTCATAGACTAATAAAGCAGACAGACTCACCCACAAATGAACAGTGATATAGGAATGATTTACTATTATGTAGGAGGAAAAAAAGCCTGTAATGCTGATAGGATGAACCAGACCAGTGATGTTGAATTAGCAAACACTTCCTTAGACTGATTGTATTACCTACTTCCGGCACCGAACAGTAGCCTAATACGGTAACTATCAGAGAAGCAAATTAACAATATCATTAATCTAAGAACTAATCAAGGAAGTACTTTTGTTTACATGATGCTGTCGTTTCAGGGGAGAGTATACTTTTGATACATTGGAGTGCCTTGATTCCTCCAAAGTTTGCCAGAAAACAGAAGCAGAGGAACAAAAAATAATGGTGGCTTGTTGCTTGGAATAGTTTGGAAGAATAATTTGCTCCGGATTTACCAACACTGTATCCTCCCCTTAATATATGCTAACTCTAACATACCACTTCGCTAAACACTCAGAATATAAGAAAGACAGAACACACGTACTTAAATATCAGTGACCATTAACCTAATTCGGGTGTATATATAATTTGATCCCTTGCTTAGCCTAATTCGAGTGTATACGGTATATAATTTGATCCCTTGCTTAGCCTAATTCGATTGTATATATAATTTGATCCCTTGCTTAGCCTAATTCGAGTGTATATATATATAATTTGATCCCTTGCTTAGCCTAATGAATTTCAGCTGGGAGAATCATAAGTACAGAAAGAAAGCAGATCGAGACAGGAGACAGCAACACAACTAACAGACAGGCAAACAAATATATATAAAAGGCACAATATGACATTTGCAAACTTGTGGGATGGTGAAATGGTGATGGTAACTGTGGGTGTGGGTGTGGGTGTGGGTGTGGGGGAGGGGGAGGGTGTGGGGGTTGGGGTGGGGCAGGGCAGGGCAAGGGTCGTCGCCTCCTGCCTTGCCCGGGAGTGACACCTGACCCACTTCCCTCCCTCCCTCACTCACTCGGTTCTTCCCTCTCCCACTTCACCCAGCTCTCCCTCTCCTTCTCCTCCCTTCACTCACTCGGTACTTCCCTCTCCCCTTCACCCAGCTTCCCCCTCCTTCACCCAGCTCTCTCTCTCTCTTATTCCATTCACTCATTCCACACCGATCTCGCTCTTCCACTTCTTTCACTCACTTCCCTCCTCCCTTCACCCAGTTCTCCCACGCTTCACTCACTCATACCTTCCCTCCTCCCTTCACCCAGTTCTCCTCCCACACTTCACTCTCTCATTCCTTCCTTCCCACCCTTCACCCACACTTCACTCACTCCTTCCTTACTTCCATTCATCCCAGTTCTTCTTCTTTCACTTCTCACCATCCATTCACTCATTCCTTATCTCCACGCAGCTGTACTTTACTTCTTTCTGTCTCTAAATAAACCATTTTCCCACCTCCTACCATAATTTTTCCTCATTATCCAATAACTTTCCGTCTCTTTTCGTTTTTCCTTCCCTTCCCTTCCTCTCTCCCTTGCTGTGTTGCCTCATTACGTCGTTTATTCACTGCTCTCACTCTCCCCACCATTATTACACACATCCCCTCCGCTTTTTACACTTCATATAATTAGCCTAATATTATACCTGAGGCGGACTCTCCCTTCTTCTCTCCTTTGTATAATCACTTTCTTCCTCCTTTCTTCCCACATAATCTCTCTTATACCTTTATACTGAATCCTTCATTTACATTAATTTCATATTCTTCGTTCTATATATATACAGAATGTTCTATGAAAAATGCAGTTAGCTTTGGAACGCACAGTTGAAATTATTTTACCATATACAGTAATTATTAGGCAAAAATATTTTACGCTTGTCAGTCCATTTCCAGAGGGTTGGGAAGTTAGTTAGATTTATAGGGAACTAGATTCATGGTCAACAGGACACCTCATTACCCATTGTTAATCTATTCTTTAGTAACTTTATTTTAAGTGAATAACTATTGCTAATTAGACCAATCTTTCTATGACATTTCTCGCACTAGAAAGCTGCTGTACCGTACCCAGAGACAATTCCAGAAAACAGCGTAAACACAAGAGCTATGATCATTAACCTGATATTTTATAGGGGTGAAAACGTCAGCCAGGAAAGCGCATGATAAAAAAATAAATGAAAGCAACTGTTTTTCCCGACTCCGAAAACTGGAAAGGTCGAGATGCCGCCACTGACTGAACCGTGTTGAGGGGAGAATAATATATGACTCGTATGAAACAACTATAGTCTATACTGACTATTATCTTCCTTTTTGAGACTCAGAATAATATTATTAGTTTTAAGGTATTGTGCAGTACCGGTATCAATGGACAGAAATTAAAATCAATTAGGCTATAACGTCTTGAAATCCAGCAAGGGTTGTATTGGGACACACACACACACACACACACACTAATACCAACACGTCACAACACATATAAACAAAGTACCAACAACAACATGATAAATGGCGTCCCGTGTAGAACGAAACCGGATGCGACTGAACGTTGTAGTCACATAAATAATGCAGCTATAAGCCTAATCTGTAACTCTACGCAGAAACTTGTGTAGCGGAAATTATTACACACACACACACACACGTTGTTAGGTCTACTGGTGCCAAATAAATATTGCTAATCCACCACTTACCTTTTTCTTGCTTGACCGTAAACCCATCACGTAGTTATTAAGGATGTGAAAGATGAGGAGTCCGGCGTCCCAGTCCACCACATCACCCAACATCACCTTCACTGATCACCTTCCTCGTCTGTGTTTCCATCAACAACACAAACAGTTTTATACATACGGGGTAGGTCACTCTGTGCTTAGGTACAGTTCAAAACTTGTATGTCATTTCATATTTCTCCTTTCTTTTATTCGCACTCCACCTTTTCAATGTTGTCAACACGATGCCAACTACCACTCCTGCTGCTTCATCGTATCAGAACTTGCATCGCTTCAATTTTCAAAACATGACTGTCAATTAAAGTTTAACTAAGGCCTATAAGATGAGTTTCCATTTGGTATAGGCCATAACTAATCCATCTATAGTCTATACTGCTGTAAAACAAAGACATGGATACGTCAGTACTATAAGAATAATATAGATATGCTCCTTGCTACGAAGACTTCCTATTTTTTTTAACCGGTTTTTATAACTTAAACAGTACGAAGGCCGATATCAAGTTCATGTTGGAAGTACCAATACCAAGCGTCCTTGAAACCAAACCACATAAGTTATAGTGTCAAAACACAGTCACGTTATAAGACGTTATATGTGCTTGTTATGATATGAGCCATCTCATTCTCAATAAATAGTAATCTTGTTCCCGTTACGTCATTAGGATTAGCCTTCCTCTGACAGTCAAAATACCGAAATCATAATAATACCTTTACATTCTGCCCACCTAAGTATCCCTCTCAAGAAAATGGTGGTGTCTTACGTTAGTTACTCCGTCTTCAACGGCAGAGAAAACGAGTAGGCTAATAGAATATATCACAGAAGATCAGTAATGATATTGGGTAGACCATAGTAGACAAGGTTACCAAAGCGAAAACTGTAAAGAAAGAATGAAGCTGAGAAAAGGAAAGTGAAAAACATAAGCAGAAAATTACGACAATCACAGAGAGACCTGTGTACCGTGCCTGTTTTTTCTTTATCTTTTCAGCTACACAAAAATCGAAATAGTAATTGTTATTTACGAGGCGGCAAGGAAAATGTGGAGAGGAAAGGAAAGGAAACGAGGAAGACGAATGCAGGGACCATAAAACGTGGAGCTTAGTGCCCGAGACTTAGAGGTAATGATGGTGGAGCCGAGAGAGGAGGAGGAGGGTGCAGGAAAGGAGTGTCGTAATGGCTGGAGAAAATGGGAAAAAGGGTTAAGGGCAAGAAGGGGCAGGGTAAAACAAGTGATGCTTATGGGAAGAGAAAGGAGAGGAGGTGAAGGAGTGGAAGTAGCTTTTGAAGTAAAGAACAGATGGGATGGGAAATATATCTGACGAAAGACAAGATCGGTACGGTATATAAATATGAAAGTGAAAAAGAAGTCAATGTAGCTTAAATTATAACGGTACGAGGTAGATATAACAAACCAAATATTATTAAAACAGCACCTACATTTTGCAATGACATAGCTGGCAAAGGAAGACACTGTTGGCTAATGAACATAACGTAAGATATATCTAAACCAAAGCGAAATGGGAAGGCAACTGAAGAGAGACGTGAGAGAGAATGTGAAGACAAAATATAGAAATAGGAAAGAGGGGGAGAAATACCTTCGTTCCTTCATGGTGAGACTCGAAGGCATGTGGGAACAAGAGCAGTGAGGCGAAGGGAAGAGGGAAAGGCAAGGGAGGGAGGGGGAAGAAAAGGACAAGGAGGGATACAAGGCCGGAGTAAAGATATGAAGACGGTGAATAATAGGAGGAGCAGAGAGACTACCCGGTACTGGGAAAACGGTGGTAGAATAGAGGTGGAAAAAATTTCATAGGAATCAAATCATAAGAATTTACAGATTACGAAATTAATAAGGTTCGGAATGTTATAGTGATTAGCTATGAACACATCTGTCATGGGAAGCAAAAAGGGTATAGTCAGGTAGGCTACCTCAATATACTCTGTAGTCAGATTCATAATTACAAAATCTGACTTACAAGATAAAGAGGCAATTGGTGTAAAATCAGTGAGCTGAAAGTCATGGAGGAATGTGAGGAGCAACTGTAACGCATTCAAAACATGCCAACAGTCCCCGTCCATCACTCATGTGGTGGAATGAATTCTGGTTGGCTTATACTTATTGGATGTCAGTCATGTCACGCCAAACTCTGCACGACGGTGATACTATTTTTATGAACGCCGGTGGAATTTATGCCATCAATCGTTTAACTAAGAATCAGTTAGGTTAGCTACCATTCCCTATACATCTTTCAGATACATTCTAGCCCCTGCACGTTGGAGTAAAAGTGACTCCGGAGTTCTTAGGAATGAGCGTGTTAAGAACTAGTTGGTGAGGCTTAACACAGCCAAGAGGTAAATATACTGTAAAGCTAAAGGAAATGTACGAGTATGGTGTATGACTAGGGTATATGAATGAGGATGAGTGAAGATGAACAAGCATAAACCAGATTATAAGTGAGCGTGATCAGCATGAAAATTGAGATAGATGAGGTGAAGGGAATATGAAAGCAAGGGAGCAACTAGCCTTGTGGGCGGTTGTCATGGTGGTTGGTGGGTGGAGGTGGAAGGAGTTGGCTAGTGTTGGATGTCTAAGACGGCGGAAGAAATATTTATTACTGTAATTTAACTCCCTCTCGCCCCCCACCCTGACTCACACGTAATAGGCTACATAACCTCAACAACACTCGGGTGTCTTTCAGTCTGTGTGTGGTTCTCGGGTTTGAGTTTCAAGCTCATTATTCCATAGGAACACTTGCAAATACATACTGTATATACATATTACCAGAGACGGCGGTCTGTTACTTCCAACACAGGAGGAGAAAGGTTTCATTTTAATTACTACCACTAGCTCAGCTATGACATAAAAAGCCACATCAATAAACACATCGTCATACAGAATGGATTAGAGTTACAGTATACAGTACCCAGAAGTGCCAGAACAAGATTTCATTTCAAGCCCAAGCTAGCAGTCGACACCAAACACCAACGCTACCAGCTGTGAAGCTCCTACGGTCCTACCCTCTAGTATAGGCACATGACATAATACTCTCACTGCTCTTGTCTACACTCTCCCTCTCTCATAATACAGTACGGTATATTATACAGTATATGATCATTTCAACCTTGTTCCGCCTACCGGCTCACATTCGGTACACCATGTGCATGAGAAAGAGAGGGACACCAAGTTTAAATAGTAGATTATGAAGTCCAACACTGCACGTTATAGGGCCACTTTTCAGCGGACGATGGCTGTCATTGTTTCGTGGCGAGAAATGAAACATGTGTTTCTATGGAAGCCCTCATACTAGAAATTTTCCGTGGGAGCCAGAATAAAATGCCTGTGGTTGCCACGAAAAAGTGGACCTTTGCGTGAGTTGATAGCATTCCACCACCAACCAGTGGCAGCCACCGTCCACTGAAAAGTGGCCCCCGTGTGCTGGGGGCCTAACTCTTCACAAATAATGTAAAACATATACGACATACAATCCTATGAATAAGAATAGGCCTAATTATATAATTACCTTGCATTCTCGAAATAATATTACCAACCATTATAAAACTTAAATATAGCCTACACAAAACTTTACTGATCATATGCAACCTTACACACAAGAAGCAGACAGATATCTGTATCACAAAATAACTTGGGTGTGGAATGATGGTCGCAATCTGCGGTTATCTGAACGTGAGGAACTGAATATAAAATAAATAAAATATATTCATGAGTGCAATACTGAAATGTACTGTACAATAACACTAATCGAGCCAAAACAATTCCGTCATACAATTTTCTAGTTTTCTGTATTTTTATGGAAAAATTCCTGATATTTTCCTATTTTCTAGTTTTTCATAAAAATTGTTAGGTGATCCTTTTACTTTGTTACCATATTATTGGAAGGAAATATCCAACTTGACATCAACCCAGAGCTTTACCATTCAAAATCAGAAATAGCTAAGTTAGGTTAGGTCTGGTTAGGTTAGGTTAGGTTAAGTTACAGATTCGTACCTCCCAGTATTATTTTTAATATACAAATTATTAGAACCCAAAATATGCATTAAAAAAAAAATATATATATATGGCTGGATTAAATTTTGTTCTTTAGAAATACCCAAAGCTCACCATCATATAAATTACAGTATGTTTATGCCTTTATAGTAGACTCAATTTCCTTTATTCTTTTGAAAGTAAACATTGCAAATAAATTTAACTTTACCCACAAAGGTAAATAAAGATAATTAACAGTCACTAACACTGGTACTTATTTAAGATGAAGATACTGTACTGCTTTTCTTCATCCATCTTGGGAAATAATAGATGTTTTCTTTCACAATTAATAAATGTATTGTGGCTGTTTTTCCATTAGATTTTCAAAGTTGTTTTTCCATTCTGTATTAAATATTTTCACTGGCATTCCATATTATAATACTGTACATGTTATCCTTAATCCTTGTCAATACTCAAAACATTACGAACTGCTGTAATGCATAATTTTCACTAGACATATAAAACTTCACGAACAGTTAAGCATAATTTTCACTAGACATATAAAGCATTACGAACAGTCATGTATAATTTTCACTATACATATAAAAGTACACGAAATATATAAATTATTCTTAAAAATAATATACCATAACGTTTCAGCAAGTTTCGTTCAGTGATGCAAATCCAGATCATAATAATCACATTTCAGCATTATCTGTCACCGAGAATTCATGACATAATCCCACCAGCCCTCATATAACTTATAACTGCAGGAGGTGGTAAGAGATTAATTACTGGCAAGGATTATGTCACACACCCAACACACACACACCTCTTGCCTTGACGGTGGTACGCACCATACTAAAAGTTTTAAGTTGACACCACGGCAGGCACCACCACCATTCCTTGAGGGAGTGTCAGTACTCACAGTACCTAGGGGCCATGGGCACTATAATAACTCCAGTTCGGCTCTAACACACAGTATTCTTTTATATATACACTATATATATTCTGTATATACCAAGGCTTCATCTCCATCTCATTATTACCTACCTATTATATTATTATCTGTTAGTACCTAGCTTTCACCGGTAGAAATAAGAAATATTGCAACGCATAATAATATGAAAGAGTATTTTTTCCACATAATCAGCAGTTATAAGAAAAGTCACCAAATCCATTTATTCAGTGGATGGTGGGTGCCAGTGTTTGGTGGCTGCATACTGTCCAAACACCAGCACACGGACCATTGAACCACAGGACACAGGCCAATGTTGCCACTTATAAGGAATTGTTCTGATCTTAAGCAATTTTTTATCATATATTCCATGATGAGGAATTATTTGAGGAATTCTTATGATTTCAAGAATATTAAGGAGTATCAGCTATAGCCTATGACTGCTAAATATCCTACAGTCAATTTGCTTTACGGAAACGTCTGCAGACAGGTGGCACCTATTCCTAAGTTATTATATTGTCAGTAATCATTAATGCGTTATTCTTCTATTTATAATATTATATATTTACATATCTTATGTACTGTACATGCAAATATATTATTATATCTACAGTATTTACTAATACAAGTTGTACATAAGAACTGTAATAAATATATAAAAGGGAAAATTTAATTAATTTAAACAATTACCTAAGGAATTTTTGTGATATCTAAGGAAAATTAGAGGCTCATCTAAGGAATTTCAGAATTTGAGAGTGGAAGCACTGGCACAGGTAGACTGTACTGTCACTGCAGTTAGGAAATATGTGCCATCGCATGACTCCTCAAAAAAACTAGAAGTTATACAGGGTTACACTTCATATATCAATATACAGTATAGCAGTTAATAACATTTACTGTAGCCATTGTGGCACCCTAGCTATAACCAGTTGGGTCTACTACCAACACAACTGTCAACAATGCTAAGTTAGATCATCCGCCACAACAATGCCACTGCCACCAATAAGTTCTTGGCCCTGTGTGCGGGGTGCAATATATATTGTGCTAATATCACATAGTCATTACTGTTAATTATTACTAAATGGCAACACCTCACCCCATGTGAGATGCACTGTACTGAAGGGTGGCGGGTGAGGAGTGAGGACAGGCGAACCAACACTCCCATCATATCACAATCCTCACATAAAACTTTGAGGCATATTGACACCACTGTACAAATAGTCTTACTAATACTATGTAACCAGAGGGTACTGTAATCACATGGATTGTATATCATTATTAGGTTTACTTTTTATTAAACAAACATGGCTCTTGGGAATTTTGGACGGGCATCCTGGTCTACAGTCATGCAAAAATGATAACTATATACACATACTGCAACACAGACCAAACGATTACACTGACCCCTGGTGGTAATGGATATAACTTTAGTCCTAGAATGTATATACATGGCTATTTACTTAAGAGGGAAGTACAGTGTTGGTAAATTCGAAGCAACCGATTCCTTCAAATTATTCCAGGCAACAGAACACCATTATTTTTGTTCATTTGATCCTGTTTCCTGGCACACTTTAGACTGTTTAGAAGAATCAAGACACTCCAATGTAACAAAAGTGAATTACCCTCCTAAAAGCATCAAGCAGTTTGTAGTTCTATATAGAGTATCATATTAGTGTGTTATGATCCTACTAGTGGTTTCCTTCAGAGTACGTACGAGTTGGGTTACTATACTAATTCAGCCTATACACTGCAGCCTCAGTCAACCGGATATGATAACAAGCAGTTCCCAAAAAGAGTAAGAGCAGGAAAAAACAAGAGAAAGAGAGAGAGAGAGCAGGGTAAGAGGGGGTGAAAGGAGGTAGTAGGGCTGGGAGAGGATTACGTCCGAACTCCATCAGCCTCCCTGCCAGAGAGAGAGAAAGAGAGAGATTCCTTCCATATTGGTACTGTACATTATTAATATCTCACCAAAGTCAAATTGATCAATAGGCCTGTTCAGTTTTGCAAGGACACAACTGAAATTCTATGAAAACTGTCTCTTTTATCCTTACACTTACCATCTCTATAGTCTATCAAACGACGCAGGGCAGTGTAGCCTAACATCTGACAATAATATTTTCTCTTTATTTTTGGATTCCTTCTTTGTTTTCTTTGTATTATGCAGCCTTTCGTTGACACACAAGTACCCTGTGTTTGTCCTGCATACACACATGCACACACACACACTAACCGGACTCTGTGTGTGTGTGTGTGTGTGGGTAAAGAGAAAGACAGAAGGTGAAAAAATAAAATATGAGACCCGACATAATACGAGATATGTACGGTTGGCCACAGGAATTCTCACACAGGCTATATTATGGAAAGAGAGGTCATTCATTATTCTGAAAGTACTGCTATGAATGGTCTACCAAATGACTCGATGATTGCAAAACAACAAACCTAGTAATAATAATAATGTTGTATTGCAGTTACATAGTCGTACATTATCTATATGTTGTAAACCCTTGAAAACAACAGACAGCGTGTGTACGAATTCTTGTGGCCAATAAATAGCAAGTACGGCATTATGTAAAACAGAACATTGTGTAAAAGTGGGATGGAAGAAGAGAGATGATTGTAAACTACAGACAGTATTGGTGGTGGAAGCTTTACCAGGGCAGGCAGGCAGACAGGCAGGCAGGGGGGACCGTTTCCATGCAGACAGACAGAGAGACAGACAGATCCAGTGTTTTATTCATAGACTTCAAAATTGGTACACGAGTTCAACATGGTGCCAGATTGCGTCCACCAGTGTACTGTATTTTATTGTTTGCTGCTGCTGACGTCGTTCTGTGTTTGTTGGTGAAGTTGTTTGATCATTCTCTCACAAGGAAGACATATTTATTCTTGCATTTTTTTTTTTTTTTTTTTTGTATTAATTGAATGTATGTTTTATGGTATTTGTTTGTTTGCTGGTGTATATAAAATTTGTGTTTCCATTCATTTCATTATTTATTTTTACTTGTCCTTAATTTACATATATGATTAATTATTCATTCGTTTATTCACAGAGGTTTGAGAAATGGTTAGTTCATATTTTGCTGTCTGATATTATTATTATTATTATTTATGGAGAGTATTGTATTGTTATTGAGTTTTGAGATTGTTTTATTTACACCGACATATGTCCTCGTTTGTGACATGTTATGATGAACTAAGTTTCCCTATTGGCAGTATTTTCAATTGGAAATTTTGATGACTTCTACTAAACCGAGACTGATGGACAGACTGAAGAGGTAACTCAATGTCAGTCTGGTTTGCGTCAGAAAATAGCGGGAGAAGAGTTCCTGCCAGGTAAGCCTACTGTATTGATGAAGTGGAGGGCGTGGCCTGCCTCTCTCTCTTTCTCTCTTTCTCTCTCTCTCTCTCTCTCTCTGTTACCGGAAGTCCTCCCTGCCTCATATAATACCCCTTGGCCTCCCGTTCTTCTTCTTGTGGCCCAGCAGTTCCCCTCCTCGTTGTCCTCATCCTTCCCTACTCGAAACACTGTGCTAAAGTAAAACAGGAAGGATGAACACAAACAAATGCAGATTGAGAGGAAGGAAAGAAGGATTTAAAAGGAAAACGGACGAGAGAAAACAAAAATATTATGAAGAGAACGGAGCGCGAGGCAGCTGTCTGTAAACAGTGAAAGTTTAGAAGGAAAATGTGTAGAGGAGGAAGAAGAACGAGGGAAAAACGTCAAGGGAAAAAAATGCTTATACGGACTCAGTGATCGTGTATGAGAATTGAAGGCTTCTGATTCCTCCTGACCATGCCACGAAAAAAGCTTCTTCAATATATGTGGTGTTTTATGGTAATATTTGAAGGATTTGCTCACCCCCAATTTTCTGACTACATCACAATTTAAGGAGAGGTGGATGGAAATATAGGAAGAACGAAGAAGGAGAGAGGTAAGTTGGGAGTTTACAATGTGCTCCCCTCTTCTTCTTTTTCTCTTCTCACATTAGTCTTCCTTCACTATCAGTCCTTCCTTCCCTCCTTCCTTCCCTAACTCCCTCCCTCACATACCCCACATTCCGTCCTCTCGAGGGTGTTTAAGGCAGGAGGACACGTGGTGAGGTGTAGTAGGGTGAGGTGTGTTGGAAGTAGGGTGAGGGTGTGGTGTGGTAAAAGTAGGGTGAGGGTGTGGTGTGGTAAAAGTAGGGTTAGGGTGTGGTGAAGTAGAAGTAGGGTGAGGGTGTGGTGTGGCAGAAGTAGGGTGAGAGTGTGGTGTGGTAAAAGTAGGGCGAGGGTGTGGTGTGGTAGTAGTGTGGTAGGGTGAGGGCTTGGTGTTGTGGAAGTGAAGTAGCATGATGATGTAGTGTGGTAGAATGATAATGTAGTGTGGTGTTAGGGTGAGTAGAGTGATAATGTAGTGTGGTGTTAGGATGAAGGTAGAGGATGTGATGTGGTGGAGGTATGTGATAGAGTGATGATATAGTGTGGTGTTAGGATGAGGGCAGAGGATGTGATATGGTGGAGGTATGGGGTAGAGTGATGATGTGGTGTGGTGTTAGGATGAGGGTAGAGTGATGATGCAGTGTGATGAATGGGTGACGTAGGATGAAGTGTGTATATATAGAATTACACACTGAAGTATCTAAATAGAGAACAAGTTGATAGTAAAGAAGAAACATACAACACAACATGGGTACTTGAATCTCTCTCTCTCTCTCTCTCTCTCTCTCTCTCTCTCTCTCTCTCTCTCTGTTAATCCGAGGTCAGTCCCCCTACCCTCTCCCCACTCATTCAGATGGCTTCCTTCTTTCTCCTCTTTCCCTCATAAACCTCGTCCATCTCTTAATCCTTCTCCAACTTTACTTTTTCTTTACTTGTCTTTTTCACTGGCTTCCTTTTTCATATAGATTTTTTTTTTTTTCATATATAAGGAGGTCGTATATCGTTGGCAAATCTGGAGCAACTGATTCCTCCAAAAAAAAATATATATATTCCAGGCAACAGGACACACAATATTTTTTTTTTTTTCCACATGATCCTGTGTTTGTTTGTTTTTTTCTGACATACTTTGGAGGAATCAAGACACTTCAATGTATGTACCAAAAGTATACTACCATACCTTTCCTTAACACGAATGAGTACAGTCAGAGCCTCCATTTGTTCACCCTCATTCTTAACACACACACACACACAAAAAAAAAAAAAAAAAAAAAAAAAATGCAAATGGGAAACCTAGAATATAGTCTTAGGGAAACAACACACACACACACACACACACACACACACACACACACACACAATCATATAGACAAAGAGACAGAACACACACACACACACACACACACACACACACACAATCATACAGACAAAGAGACAGAACACACACAAACAGACAAACAAACGGATAGACAGACAGATAGACAAAGAAAAAACACACACAATCATATAGACAAAGAGACAGAACACACACAAACAGACAGACAGACAAACAAACAAAATGCGATGATAAGGTAAAAGGATGGATATAAAACAACAATACTATAGAGATAAACAAACATATACAAAGACGAAAGAAAGCCCACAGACACACACACACACACACACACACACACACACACACACACACACACACACAGACACATACAGACACATTCACAGACACACACACACACACACACAGACATTCACAGACACACACACAGACACTCACAGACACACACACAGACATTCACAGACACTCGCAGACACACTCACAGACACACACACACAGACACACACACACACACACACACACACACAGACAGACACACACAGAGACAGACACAGACACACTCACTCAGACACTCACAGACACACACACACGTCAAGTGAGGGGACAATGAACTCTTAAGGGGGTATTTTTTATAGCAGATTGTTTCGTGTGGTAAATCTGGAGCAAATGATTCCTCCAAACTATTCCAGGCAACAGGATACCATAAATTTTTCTTCATCTGAGTCTGTTTCCTGACATACTTTGGAGGAATCAAGGCACTCCATTCTAGCAAAAATATACCATCCCCTTAAGCGGATAATTCACTTTTGTTACATTGGAGTGCCTTGATTCCTCCAAAGTATGCCAGGAAACAGTCCCAGATGAAGAAAAATAATGGTATCCTGTTGCCTGGAATAGTTTGGAGGAATCATTTGCTCCTGATTTACCAACACTGTACATACTTCCCCTTTAAGCACTTTATTCCTTGCAACCTTCAACTGAGAAATGGATGGAATGGGACGAGAAGACAAGAAAGAGAAGAGGGTACCAGCATCCCTCCTTCCCTCCTTGTCTGTCTGTCTCTTGTTGTCTACTTGTGTGTCATTCTTTATAACTCTAACCCTGTTTCTTACCCTGCCTTTATCTCAGCCCTGTTCTCCCCTACCCCTACCTCAACCCTGTTTCTTACCCTGCCTTTATCTCAACCCTGTCTTCACCAACCCTTACCTCAACCCTGTTCTCCCCTACCCTTACCTCAACCCTGTTCTCCCCTACCCCTACCTCAACCCTGTTTCTTCCCCTGTCTTTATCTCAACCCTGTTCTCCCTTACCCTTAGTTCAGCCCTGCCCTCCCCTACCCTTACTACAACCCTACCCTAAGCCACTCTTACCTCAGCCCTGCCTTCACCAACCCTTACCTCAACCCTACCCTAAACTACTTTTACCCGAACCCTGCCATTCCCTACCCATATTTTTTTTCAACCTACCCTCATTTACCCTACCCTTACCTCAGCCCTGCCCTCCCCTACCCTTACCTCAGCCCTGCCCTCCCCTACCCTTAGTTCAGTCCAACCCTACCCTACCCTGCCCTACCCTTACGTCAACCCTGCCACCCCTATAGCTTTCCTCAAGACAACTCTGCCCTTCCCTAACCTTATCTTAACCTTGCCTTACCCTGCCTTTACTCCAACCTATACTACACACATACTCACAATAGGTCTAAGGCCCGTAGTATAAAAAAAATTAATGGCCCTTACTGGAGCTCTATGAATCCTCCAAAATAATCCAGGCAACAGAACCCTTCAGTATTTCTAATAGGGAATCTGTTGCCCGGAGTAGTTTGGAGAATTCATAGAGTTCCAGTAAGGACCCCTAATTTTTTTTAAACTTATGCCTGTAGATGTAAACAAAACACCTGTTGAATTATAATACAGCAGTGTTCAGAACATTAAGGGGGTGCGGGAGTAGGGGGGGGCAGGCTTGGGGGGGGGGTGTTTGGGGGGTGCGGGAATAGGGGGACAGGCTTGGAGTGGGTAGAAAGCCTGTCCCAATATTCCCGCACCCCACTAACCCCCCCCCCACAAGCCTGTCCCCTTTCTCCCGCACCCCCCTAAACCCCCCCCCCCAAGCCTGTCTCCCTACTCCCGCACCCCACAAAACCCCCCCAAGCCTGTCCCCTACTCCCGCACCCCCCAAAACCCTCCCAAGCCTGCCCCCTACTCCCGCACCCCCCTAAACCTCCCCCTGAAGCCTGTCCCCCTATTCCCGCACCCCCTTAAACGAAGCAAAAGTAGCAGTACCTATGTTCAAAATTTTCGTCTTCTTCGAATAATAATGAATCACATACCTGTAATAATGTGGGTGGGGTGGGTGGAGCAGGTGGGTGTGTGGACGGTGGTGGTGGTGGAGAACTACATCACCACACTGTCTGTCACTACGACCCACAGACGTACTCACTCACTCACTCACTCACTCAGCTTTCTGTAAGGGAACAAAAGACACTAATAATATCACCTACTTACTACTTGAATGAATTAATGTATTAGAAAGAGAGGAAGAATAATTTACAATACTTATTACTCCTTGAATATGTGGATTATAAAATGAGTAAGATAATATTGATATCATAATAATAAATAATAATCATAATTTATACTCTACCAAATATACTTTCTTGATCCATCACTTGGTTACTCCTAAAATATCATGGTTACTCCTAAAATATCATGGTTACTCCTAAACAATGAGTCCAGTTGTTTATATCATGGTTACTCCTAAAAAATATATATTGCTACCTTCATTCGGCGCTTGAAAGAAAATTGTAAATCTTGAATGGGTAACATAATTATTTACTATGGTCTCTGATTTCTTTTGTTGGCAACGTTCCATTAAGTATTGGGGCTTGTACTAAACGTAAATAAAGAACTTAAAAAAATACCGGGGGATAAGGGGTGTCATTAAAATTAATAAAAACAGAGGAAGAAAACAAAAACAAATGAAGTAGTGACATGAAACGACAGTACCCTCTTCTTATTAAATGTCCTTGCAGAAGAAACCTTGTTATTTCTTGAATGAGGTTCACTACAGTAGATTAGTATAACTGTAAGTAGTTCACCAGTTTGGACAACCTTAATACACCCCACACATCTTCACAACAACAACACAGTTAATATTCGCTTCGCCAGAAAGACAGGCAAAATTGAGTAGACTGGAAAAATGGTAGGTTACTTGACGTGTGACTGTGACTCAGCCTGTGGTCTTCATTGTGTAATATTGGAAGAGAATGAGAGAAGACTCCGCTAAACCTGAAAGATTCTCTAGCCGGCTGCCTGTTGTAGGAGTGAATGAGAAGGAGACAAAGAAGAAAGACAACATGCACCAAGGAAAAATAGGAGATAGATAAGAGGGACAACATGCACCAAGGAAAAATAGGAAATAGAGAAGAGGGAAAACATGAACGAAGGAAAAATTAGGAAATAGAAGAACACGTGAAGAATTGAAATGGAGTAGCTCGTGTCCAAAGAGGCACCCAAACCCCCCAAAAATACTGTCCACATCACTGCAGGCAATACAAGAAAGACGTGTAAACTCCTGTACATTCTGTATTAATGTTAGAATGTTTATCAGGTACTGTAATGTAACTGACCAATATTATTCACCAACATGTGATTCTATCCTTAAGGGGGAAGTACAGTGTTGGTAAATCTGGAGCAACTGATTCCTCCAAACTATTCCATGCAACAGAACACCATTAATTTTGTTCATCTGATCCTGAATCCAGACATACTTTGGAGAAATCAAGGACCTCCAATGTACCAAAAGTGAATTAACCCCTTAAGGGAGATTCTTTTGTTGGTATATATATTAGAAGGCTACTGATTTCTCCTAATTGTACCAAAAAATAGACGCCCTCCATGGTACTAGCTGTTATATGTTGAAAAAAAATCCTTCCACCAGAGATAGAACCACAGGGAATAGAACCACAGAGGATAGAAGCACATGGGATAGAACCACAGGAGATAGAACCACAGGGGATAGAACCACAGAGATTGAACCACTGGTGATAGAACCACAGGAGATAGAACCACAGGGGACAGAATCACAGGGGATTGAACCACAGAGGATAGAACCACTTGGGATAGAACCGGGGATAGAACCACAGGGGATAGAACCACAGGGGATAAAACCACAGGGAATAGAACCACAGGGGATAGAATCATAAATGTAATTATTTTCACATTGCAGACGTTTTGATAACCCGGTATTTAGTGATCAATACAAAATTCACACAATTAAATACAATTGGTATTAAGGGGGTAGTACACTGTTGGTAAATCTGAAGCAGTTGATTCCTCCAAACTATTCCAAGCAACAGGCCACCATTATATTTGTTAATCTGGTCCTGTTTCCTGGTATACTTTCGAGGAATCAAGGCACTCCAATTCACCAAAAGTATGCCATCCCCTTAAGATGGACTGATGACGTCATTGAATATGGTACATGCCTAATAATCTGAAATTTTGAAAATAATGAAGTTGTTGACATCAACTTATTATAGACACAAATATCATAAAATCTGGAAAAATGTGAGTGTAGAAACTTTATACTTATTTATGGCCCAGTATTTAGATAGAATCAATCCCATCTTGAAAGAGTAAACACTCCAGTTTAACTTATTTTTATGTTAGCAATGAAGAATTACATTTGTACAAAGTCGCTTCAAAGTGCTGAAGCAAAAAGTATTCAAAGTATTCGAACGTGTAACATTCCACAACTATTAATAATGAGTATTGCATCATATAACTATTATAGTCTTTGTACGGTTCCTGCCCAGGGATTATCATACTAATTACTGTAATTGATATAGTAGTCTTAATTAATCATAATTTTTCTTTACATGGAGGGAATATGAGTAATCTGCTCTCGTGTTATTCTTAATTAAGTAATTTCATGAAGGCTGGAAAAGATTCACTACACGTTGCTTATTATTCCTATATAATTATCATATTATTCACTCGTTTCCTGTGCTCCAGTGTCACTCATGCTCTCAACAAACACCTGATGCATTTTCTAATTAAATATTTATCCCAGTTGTACGACAATTTGAAATGCAAAAACCTTCAACAGTATTTCTTATCTCTTACTCCTAATCCTCTCACAGATACCTTTTCTGTTCACTTTTTGCTGTCATATGCTTTAGACACTTGCTGAGCTGTCGTTCCATGCTTAGAAGTACGGGAAATAACCAAGATATCTTACCGGTCTGAGCAGGAGGTACGATTTTAGGCGAAATCACACATGCAAACCACACATCCAGAAGAGAGTGAGAGCAGCGCCCTCCCGACACGGCGGCAGATGACTCAACTTAACGATCAATGACGAGTTCCAGACCTCTTTTATTAGCATCACAAAGCAACAGAGTTTAATCACGCGTCGGAGGAAGGAGTTAATGACACACTGGTCCTGGATTTAATACACTGAAAGAACATGTATAGGGAGATGGGAGTGTAAAGTGATTGATGTGTTGATGTGTGTGTAAAGCCCAAAGGTGGCGCCGCTTGTACCAACAGACCTGCGTGGATGCTGCTTCTCCATGTAAACAAACCGTCACGCCCCAGAGGTCAGTCCTGCTACTTTCATTGTTCACTGATACACATACTTCTCTATAAGGATCAGCTGTTTCTCTTCATGATACGTAAGTGACAAGACTACACACAAGTCTAGAGATGGGGTATAATGGGGTATGGAAGAACTAATAGATGGAAAATAATAGTCTACAAGGTGAGATGCCCCTTGTGATGGGATGTAAGCTTGTCGTCACATAAAGTTGTGCATCTCGTAGCTCCATTTTCGTTTTAACATACTAAAAAATTAATTGCGCTCAATATTTGTCCTATTCTTCATTGACTTGCTAATTTTGAGTAATGAATACCTTCCTCTTATGAACACTACACCTATACTCTGTACATTATTACTCTACAGGTAGTACTAAAAAAAGAACTGAGAGTACACAGACGTATATAACAAATAATATAACATAACATATAATACAACAAAAACCTGGGTGAACAGAACAGGAAGGAACAGACATTGGTATAACATAACTCGTTCATTTTGTAAGACTGGTGGATGCTAAATCAGACATAATATTAGTGGATTGTCATGTGGAATTATAATCCTTCGTTATTATATCCGTATGAAAAGCGATACGAGAACAACAACAACAACATTACAGCGTTATAGTACAGTGAAAATTACGATGGTATGATGAGCATTTACAGTGATACTCATGTGTAGTAATTAAGTTTATTTTTCATGTCAGATCAACGACGTATACTTTTCCATATGCTTTTTTTTTTTTTTTTTTTTGTGTGTCATACAATATGCAAAACAGAAACAAACAGCATATGTAAACCTAGAGAAATTATGTGCTGAATTATAGATATCTTTTTTTTTTTTTCTTTTTTCTTTTCTTTTTTTTTTTGTGCGTCACTGAATGCTTAAAAAAAATTATACTCTTTATCCTCAAGTTGTGAAATTTTTATAGGCAAGTTTTATACGTAAAGAAGAAAGAAACTTAGCTCAGTGGTTTTCCTAATTTCTCGACCCAAAGTGAATATGAAACTGTGCCTTAGTATTTAGCCAATCTAATAGAATCCAAAACAGTGAATGGTAGCTTCGTCATATCCTCTCTTTGGTTAATTAAGGGGATAGATAATACACTTTTGATGATAAGTCTGGAGTAAATTATTCCTCCAAACTATTCCAAGCAATAGAACACCATTTATTATTAACTTTCCTGACATACTTTGGAGGAATCAAGGCACTCCAATTTACAAAAAAAAAAAAAAAAAAAAAATCGCCTTAAGGAATGTAGTAAAATTTTATTATTAATCAAATCAGGCTGTTTTGTAGTGATGTTTGGAGGAGAATATTAACCTTCCAAGATATCGGCCGACAAAAAAAGACCCCCTTAATCGCCAGGCAGAAGTATTTAGATATACACGAACCAGGAACGTTTAATAATATAGCAGCTGAATAATAATAATAATAATAATAATAATAAAGGAGGGGAGGTTCTTTGATATTCACCTCCTCAGAGTGCATGTATGGGTTCCAGTTCAATGGATTTAAATTAGGTTATGTTCGCTGCCTGCCACCACATGATTTTTGTTTGTGGAGCTTCTTGTGTTTACCTTTCACACACACACACACACACACACACACACACACACACACACACACACACACACACACACACACACACACACACACACACACACACACACACACACACACACACACACACACACAATAAACCGATTATTATTATTATTATTATTATTATTATTATTATTATTACACACACACACACACACACAAATAATTAAATAAAAATAATCTTAATAAAAACGAAACAGAAAACATGATGGCTTTCGTGGGAATTCTGAGCTGACTTATATTACACTCCACAGTCACGTATTGTTATTAAGGGGGTGCGGGTGTAGGGGGGCAGGCTTGGGGGTGGGACTGGGGGGGGGGGTGCGGGAATAGGGGGACAGGCTTGGGGTGGGTAGAAATCCTGTCCCCTATTCCCGAACCCCCCTAACCCTCCCCCAAGCCTGTCCCCTTACTCCCGCACCCCCCTAACCTCCCCAAGCCTGTCCCCCTATTTCCGCACCCCCTTAATTAACTAAGCGTATATACACACATAATATATATACTGCACCAAAAGTTAATTAAGCGATTGATTACACAGACAACGGTGGCATTAGACACGACTTTGGTCCTATACTAGAATGTAAGTCCGACCCCCTCGGTATTTATCATCAAGTGGAATTGAGTGTCATGGCTCACAACGTTGGTATCAGACTTCAAACACGGGGCTGGGGGCTGGGGGAGGAAGGGGCTGGTGGGGGAGAGGCTGGGGGCAGGGGGGGTAAGGTGCTGAGGCTGGGGGAAGGGGGGGGGTAAGGTGCTGAGGCTGGGGGCTGGGGAAGGGGGCGGGAAGGGGCTGGTAGGGGGAAGGGGCTGGTAGGGGGAAGGGACTGGTTGGGGAAGAGGCTGGTAGGGGGTAGGGGCTGGTAGGGGGAAGGGGCTGGTAGGGGAAGGGCTGGTAGGGGGAAGGGGGGGCTGGTAGGGGGAGGAAGGAGCTGGGGGGGGGGAGAGGTAAGCAAATGAGACGGCACACCTGAGAACAACACCTGACCTTTAATTAAGTGATGGTGGTGGTGGTGGTGGCTGGGCTGAGTGTCTGGGTACTGGGCGTGGTCTAGGGGAGTGTGGGCGTGGCAGATTGGGTGGGTGGTTGGGTGGGCGTAGTGTCATGAAGTATTGATTGTCCTTGCTGCTTGTCCTCCATCCACACTCCTACTAGTCCCACTCTGTGTGTGTGTGTCTGTCTGTATATACACACACACACCACCACCAAGCAGTCTGTCATTAGTCCCACTCTCTCTTGGTCTGTCTGTCTGTCTGTATACACACACCACCACCAAGCAGACTGTCTTTAGTCCCACTCTCTGTCTGTCTGTCTGTACACACCACCAAGCAGTCTGTCATTAGCCCCACTCTCTCTTTGTCTGTCTGTCTGTCTGTATACACACACCACCAAGCAGTCTGTCTTCTCCCTCTCCCTCTTCCTTTGTTTACATCTATGTCTCGTCCTCCATTACCTGCTCTACTGCATGTTTAGTTTTCATGTCTCCTATTCCTATGCCCCCAATCTCTCCTCTCACTGGTTGTATCTTTTCTTAACCATATTGCAATAATGTAATGTCTTAGACCACAACTTGCTACTGTAAAGATATAAGGACATATGTATTATTATTACAATAGTTTGCCTTTCTCTTCACTCAGTTTTCCCTCATTCTCAAACTCATTCTTCAGGTGTGCTTGTTGGTATCTCTGTAAGGAAGTCTATTTTTGGTTCAGTTGGTTTGTCTGCTCGTCTGTCTGTCTGTATGTTAGCAAGAGTTTTACTACATTTTTACTTGACTTGGCAAAGGTCATACGAATCCCACACCTCTTAATTATATGATGTCTGGAGAAGAATTTAGGTGGATCTCAGCTGTGTGTGAGGTGTACAGTCACATGCACTAATAAGTATACAGCTTTGGTTGAGGATTTGACCTGTCCAATTCACCAACGAAGCAATTTCAATGGAGATCTTATTGTGCATTTATTTATTGTCTCTAGGTATTCGAAGCACAACTGGATACTTATTAGTGTTCATGAGTGTAAAGTTACGGTCAATAGTCCTGCAACACCTTCCAATGAGATGGCTTCGAAAAATGATCCGAAACTATAGCTGTTGATCTCTGCAATATTGGTTCATAAGATTCAATCAAATGGCTCGTTTTTATTCACCAAGTTGCAGGACTATTGATCATGACTTTACCAGGGCAACAAACAGTACGAGTAGAACCAGGAAGGTTGGTTGGGATGACTGATTGCAGTGAGTGGCATTTGAAAAACACAGAAATAGCACATCTCTATTTTTCAATTAACGCGTCTCTGACATTTGTTCTGTGCTGGCTGGCTCTATAACAGATCACATCTATATTGTTTTTTTTTCTGCCACATCGTCACGTCTGCTGTGACTGTTTTGTTTATAGTGGTTTCGATGCTTCGATCCCTGTACCCTTTCTAGCTAGCTGCCTTCTCATTAAGGGGAAAGTATATTTTTGGTACACTCGCAATCCAAAATATGTATCCAGGTCTTGTTGAAGTTTCGAATCATTTGACATAGTAGTGAGCCAATTACAACACTTATCCTGTTTCAAATTTGCTTGAGCTCGCTTAATACTCGATCAGGCTATTCGAAGCAAGCCTGGATACATATTTTGGATTGCGACTGTACATTGGAGCGTCCTAATTCCTCCAAATCATGCCAGGAAATAGGACCAGGGTGACAAAAATAACCGTGGCTTGTTCCTTAGATTGGTTAGGAGGAATCAGTTGCTCTAGATTTACCAACACTGTACTGGTCAAATGTTTCCTCCAAACTATTCCCAGCAACAGGACACCACCATTATTTTTGTTAATCTGGTCCAGACTATTTCCTGGCATACTTTGTAGGAATCAAGATGCTTTAATGTACCAAAAGAATAGCCTACTCTCCCCTTAATTAAGTCAGATCACTCAAGGTTTCGTAACAACTAGAAAATTTAGAATATATTAATTTCCTAACACCAATTTTTTTTAGTAATGTTCTCTGGCTAATATTTGAATCAGTCAGTAGAACACTTCCTACAGTATGTACAGAAGAAATATCCCTTTTAAGGGGGTGCGAGAATAAGGGGACAGGCTTGGGGGGGTTTAGGGGAGTGCAGGAGTAGGGGGACAGGCTTAGGGGGGGTTAGGGGGGTGCGGGAATAGGGGACAGGCTTTCTACCCACCCTAAGCCTGTCCACCTATTCCCGCACCCCCCAACCCCCCCCCCAGCCTGTCCCCTACTCCCGCACCCCCTTAACCAATAATCTGTGTACGTATTCCTGAGGCCGACTGTACAAAGAGCCTTTACCCTTTCTGCAGTGTTAGAAACTAGGAAATAAAATATATTGAAAATAATGCAAAACAAAAGAGATAAGAATATCATCATTGTAAATCTGTAGTTTCATCATTCGTGTCTGTATAGAGAAGGATTGGTAGACTCATTGTTGTTTAGTATGCCTCGTCATATTGTACACTCACAATCCAAAATATGTATCCAGGCTTGCTTCGAATAGCCTAATCGAGTTTAAGAGAGCTCAAGCAAACATGAAACAGGATAAGCGTGTAATTGGTTGTTCGAATACAGTTGGGATATAAGATACAGCCAATAATATAATTGTTGTACTGTACTTGCCGTTTGGATATAATATACAACAAATAATACAATTGTTGTACTTACCGTTGTGTGTACAGATGGAGCCGTTGGAGTTGGTCCCCGGCCGCTACATCGGTGAGGGCCAGCCATGTTTTGTCATCGCTGAGATCGGCCAGAACCACCAGGGTGACATACAGCTGGCCAAGACACTCATACGTAGAGCCAAGGTGAGTCCTCAGTCAGGGGTGAAAGAAGAGCATCTGGATGGATGGATTGATTGATTGATATAAGGCACCGCAACACCGAGGTCATATAGCGCCAGAAGAAGGTGATAGAGAGGTGATCCAGCAAGCAGGAAGTAAATAGAAAGGAAAGAGGGACAGTGTACTGTACATACATGTCTTCTTACACATACATACATATCAACATACCAAATGCAGCTGGACAAACAGGGTATAATCACTTTGGGAAGGTGACGGATATTATACACAATGTAGATAACACAGTACACGGATATTCGCCAACAGAGATTTTTTAACTCTCTATAGAGTACGCAGGAGAGTTTCTTGTGGTTACAGTACAGTTTACAGAGAGATGGAGAATAAGAGTATCAAACAGAATATACAACTTCTACAAAATATGTAGATAAGCACACGATGCCAATAATTACAAAATAATAATATATCAGTGAAATATTCACCTCCTAACCAAAGTAATAACAATATGAACAGTAAACAAATATAGGATTTAATGATGCACCCTTCTGTTTAGAATTATTGCCAGTATAATATCATATAATGTCACAGTAACTGATGAAAGAGTTAATGGTTCAATAACTCAGGGGATTCCTCGTGAGGAAAAGTTTGACAATCCTTGACAAATCGGCTTATATCTACACTCAGAAAAAATACTTATTCGTCTCATGTCATGCAAAAAAAATGGAGTTTATAGAAATATTTATGGACCTTTGCCAGACTATAAATAAAAAAGTTGGCACAGAGTTCATGCAATGGAATAGTTCTAGTAACCCATCCTACTGCATACCATGATTTAGTCCTTAACACTACAAGCACATCTCACGAGTCAGGGATATGTCCCTCCTATAACCTCACCAGGCTACATGATCTACACCAGTACAAATAATTCCTACTATTTCAATGAAGTAATATAATATATGTTAGTTTAATGTCCTTTAATTAAACAAACCCAGAGGGGGTACTACATGATATGTTTTGTTCATTTCTAGGAGTGTGGTGCCGACTGTGTAAAGTTACAGCTTTCCTCACTAACAGCAAAGTTTAATAAAGCAGCTTTGAGTCGACCCTATGACTCTGAACACGCGTGGGGCGTCACTTATGGCGCACACAAGAAACACCTCGAGTTCTCTAGAGACCAAGTGGCTGAACTTCAACAGTTTGCAGCAGAAGTTGACATTCCTCTCACCGCCTCAGCAATGGACATAGTGAGTGTATCATTTTGTTAGAGTATATCCCTACCTATCGACTGACAGAGTCATTATTCTTATCAATATTAATATTAATTCAACAAAACTATCATATTTTACATAAGATGATTTTACCAGCAGTTGGGAAACCCATAGTTGGCCAGAGTTTAAGGGAGATCACCCCAAAAGGATTATATTAAAGGGCAGAGATTTTATGAACACAGTTACTCCTCCATCTGAGATGCCTCACGCACCAAGTTACACTGGAAATGTACGAGTAATATCATTGTGACTAAGCCTGCTGTTGTTGCCATAATTAATCTGGTTTATATAATGAGCTCTTTACCACCTTTGAAGGAGGAACATTATGAAGACAGTGTTAACATAGTCCTCGTAAATAAAGACAATTATTACGACTCAT
Organism: Petrolisthes cinctipes; assembly: GCA_033782935.1. Classification (NCBI taxonomy): domain Eukaryota; kingdom Metazoa; phylum Arthropoda; class Malacostraca; order Decapoda; family Porcellanidae; genus Petrolisthes; species Petrolisthes cinctipes. The sequence goes on from JAWQEG010001182.1 coordinate 211,695, forward strand.
ATAAATTAGTAAACGTGAATTAAAATCACCCATAAATAATAACAGTTGTGTTTTGATTAATATGTCATCACTTTGTTAGTACTTAGTATTGGCTATACCATTGTATTATTGTGTGTATGACAATCACAAAAATATAATGAAGAAAAACACCAAACCTAGGATCCTGCAACTAACATAATTATCCAGTTGAATATATTTATCATACCCTGAGAGAAAACTAAAGTGTGTGTAATTATCCAGTTGAATATATTTATCATATCCTGAGAGAAATCCAATGTGTATTATGTTATAGACCAAGTAGTGTCACCTTCCCTATTTCCTCTATCCCTCCAGCCGTCTGTACACACACTGATTGAATTAGAGGTGCCATTCATTAAGGTGGGGTCTGGGGACATACACAACCTGCCTCTCATCAGGACTGCAGCAGCCAGCAACAGACCACTCGTTCTCTCTACAGGTATTTTAATCCACTTTCGAGACCAGTGTGTGTGTGTGTGTGTGTGTGTGTGTGTGTGTGTGTGTGTGTGTGTGTGTATACATATTGTTTTGGTAGGATGTTACACGAGACATTATTAATTTATCAGTCTCATCAACTTTAACTCGGTCATGCCTTACCCTCTTTTTTTTTTCATATAATTCTCTCACCCTTCATCCAGTCCTTCCAATTGGTTGTGGCTTGATATTAATTAATTGTCTGAATACACGACCAAAGACCATACAAGATAGATGATAACAAACGCCAAAGGAAGATTCTCAGACCATCACACATCAATCCCTTTCTGAAGCATATTATAATTATGAACAATTCTAAGTTCTTATATAAATACCGATATCGTCTCCCCTCCTCCCATCCCACCCACCCACCCTCTCTCGAGTGTATGGGAGTGGGATGGGAAGTGAAAGAAAGAAGACCCAAAACCCGTTGAAAGTGTGACATGGTAGGAAAATTTAGTTGAGATGGGGAGATATGGAAAACTTCAAGACATAACCATATCATCCTTTCCATTAATATATATAGTATTTATTAACCTATATTTACATGACATAACTATATCGTCCTCTCCATAAATATATATAATATTTATTAATTTATATTTACGTGACATAACTATATTGTCCTCTCCATATTATATACCAGGTATCTATTAACCTATATTTACGTGACATGACAGGGATGTGTGACGTGGATTGGGTGTCACAGGTGTATGAGGAGTTGACTATGGTACATGACCCACCTGTGCCCCTCGTCATCCTACAGTGTACCTCGGCCTATCCTACACCACCTGACCAAGTTCATCTTCGCGTTCTTGATACCTACGCCCAGATGTTCCCCCATGCACACGTTGGGTATTCTGGTCATGAGTTGGGTGTACACATTACCGTCGCTGCAGTAGCCAGAGGCGCCAGGGTAACAACTTACATGTATACAGAATTATAATTAGAGTAGGTCTATCTATCTAAGCTGGATGGATCCCAGGCTTGGGTTCTCATTGATATAAATTCCACACGTTAAGAACTATTTTATGAAGATGTTTAACTAACTGTTGAGATTCGACCAATATCCGTAAGCTTCATGTGACAGAGGATATGTCGTTCCTTCCTGGGACAATCTGTACAGAGTATGAATATTATATTACCCTTGTTAAATAAGTGTCAGAGTCCCAAGCCAATGTACCTTTTATTGTGGTTAACACCAGTAGAATTTATTCCTTGTCAGAAAACCTCTCATCATCGAAGAAGTTAAAACTATTGATTGTACAACTTTACTTTACAGCATCGACACACACAATAAGTTAAGTAATGCTTGTATTAAATATCTTTACTAAAATGTTGTGTGTGTGTTTTGTACAGGTAGTGGAAAGACATCTCACATTAAACAAGACATGGAAAGGTAGTGACCACGCGTGTTCTCTGGAACCCAACGATCTGCGGGACCTCATTACAGCCATCAGGAGTGTGGAGGCCGCCCTGGGTAGTCCCCTTAAGGCCTTCCAACCATGTGAAGAACCTTGCTATACAAAGGTGGGATGAAGTTAAACTTTTCTATTCATCACTATACATGTACAGTTGCCTCCACTATTAACGAGCACAGAGTCTGGTGGATTTAATACGAATAAACAAACACAGTGGTGCTATAATTCACTTAATTAACGTACCGGACACTGTGCTCGTTACTACTGGAGACAACTGTAATTCTGAACCAATAGGACTAAATTCATGTCAAATATGCCATGATTTGAGAATAGTCAGTCCAAAATTAATTAAAAGCATAACAAAATGACACTGGTTTGTTTGTTATGGTGGTGTGTCGGTACAGCTGGGCAAGACGGTGGTAGCGGCCAGAGCCATCGAGGCGGGTCAGGTATTGGAGGAGAGGGATCTATTGGCCAAGGTTGCTGACCCACGTGGTGTACCTGCTGAACGCCTTGACTCTCTCTTGGGTAGTCGACTCAACAGGGATGTGGCAGTGGACCAAAGTGTCATGGAGGAAGACATTTTGTGAAGACTTGCACATCCCACACCAGCATGTTAGCTCATCATTCGTATATTACGGATCAAATTAATATAATATTCGGTGGTACAGTACATAGCTGGCTTAGCCTTCAGTACTCGTTATGTTATAGGTCTGAGTGGGATGGGTGGCTATCAGGCTGGAATAATAATAATGATAATAATATTACGAGTGGCACTCTCTCACCTCAGTGCCAATCTGTACTCGTCATGTTATAGGTCTGAGTGGGATAGGTGGGTGTCAGGCTGGGAGCATAATAATAATAATAACATTACGAATGGTACTGTCTCGCCTCAGTGCCACTCTGTACAAAGTGAGGCGACTCTTTGTACGAACTGCTGTATTTTAAGACCATTGTTAGATATTCGCTCTAACAACATAATTATAGGGGAAATTTTAGTGGAATCACATTATTCTCATTATTTTAAAGTCACTATTCGCTGTTTATCAGCCGTACATACGTCAGAAATTATTATAAAGCTTTAGTAACATTTAAAGGAAATATGTTATCAAGTAATTTCAATATTACATCAACAGCTACCATTGGTTTTATATTGGACATAAATATTACAGATAATAAACAACAGAATTCCTCCAAATGGAGTAAATTCTTGATCGTTGGCCAAAAGAAAATTCTTAAATGTCAGAAAATTATTAAAAAAAAAAAACGTGAAAATAAAGTCAATTTCAACACTATAGGCCTAAAACCTGCCCTTCTGATGCAATAATGGAAGTATCTTTACCAACCATCAATAATGCTCTGATCGTTTCAAGAGTAATATAATATGTCCGAGTGCCAGGAATTACCAGGGCAGACATTTTGTAGTACGTAAAAGTTTCATGGTGCGATTATTTACGTCAAAGCAAAAACCAAGATGAACAACAAGGTCATTATCTAACTTACGAAACTATAAATAATGCTTCTCGGTTTTCTGCAACATTCATCATTTCAAAGAAACATTATTTTTACCTCTTCAAGTGGCAATAATTTTCAGAAGATGCAACGTAGGAAAAAAATTAGGCATCATTTTTTTATATAGAAGGGACCAATAAAAACCTTAAGGGACCCATTGATGTAGTCAGAAAATTGGAGATAAATGAGTCCTTCAAATATTGCCACGAAACACACACACCTATATGGAAGGAGCTTGCTTGTCTCGTGGCATAGTTAGTTGGAATCAGAAGCCTCCAATTTTCACACACAATCACGGGGTCCTTAATAACGAGTGGTGTGTGTAGTGGAGTCCCTTGATTCCTCCAAAGTATGCCAGGAAACAGGACCAGATGCACAAAAATAATCGTGTTTTTCTGTTGCTTGGAATAGTTTGGAAGAATCAGTTGCTCCAGATTTACCAACACTGTACTTCCTCCTTAAGGACCCTGTGATCGTGTATAAAAATTGGAGGCTTCTGATTCCTCCTGACTATATCACGAAACCAAAAGCTCCTTCCCTATAGATGGAGTTTTGCGGATTTAATTGAAGGACTCATTTACCTTCAATTATCTAACTACATCACACAGGGTCCCTTACATACATACATACATACATACATAATCCCTGGTCGGGTGGAGACAACTTGGGATTGTTTCCTTAAACGTTGTAACCCCTGTTCACCTAGCAGAGAATAGGTACGGGACGTAAGTCGAGGAGTTGTGACCTCGCCATCCCGATGTGTGAAAAGGTTCCAGCCTTAACCAAAGATCGGTCACTAAGAGCTCTGAGCTCATTCTGGCAGGGTACCGGTAACAGTTGGTCAGTACGTGATCAAGACCGTAGGTGACATACATACATACATACATACATACTCGTACAGTACCTCCACCATGCTTGAAAGATCTAAGACAACTAATAAATAATGTCACTAACTAATGCATGAAATAAAAGTTGAATAAATAATGACAGAATAAATAATGAGAGTTGGATAAATAATGGTAATAGTATGATAGTAAAGATCCCCTCGGAAATATATTAATTCTAGAGAAAACCGAATACTTGTTAGTAGCTGTAGTTTTTTTTTTTTTTTTCTCCCCAGTTTACCTTTTCTTCCACTAACACCATTTCTTTTTGTCATTAATACGTCACTGTAACTGAATAGCTGATGTACATACAAAATTATTACATACATATATACATACATACATACATACATTTAGTCACACACACTATATAGCTTAAAAAAAATTCTTAAAGACGTTTCAGAGATTTAACACATTCATAGATAGACACAAACACATTTCAGATATTTACAGTTCTAAAACATTCATAGATAGATAATTTAGTGGCTTCAACATTTTGATACATAGAAATGAGTGTGTGGCTAATGTCCTTTTAGGATGTTATGGTCTACAAGTTGATGATTGATTGATTTACACATTTTGTAGTAGTGGGATATTTATAATCGAGATAAAATGATACTGAATTCTTTAGGGGATAAATTTACGAACATACATTCTTGCTTATAGATGTCTTAATTAATTAATGGTTCTGAACCCATTAAACCGATTAAATAACGCACTTACTTACTTACTTGCTATGAATAAACATAATATATTATAGAATAATATTATTACATATAAACTGAACAGCATAATAAGCACCAAACGAATCATCCATGCAAATTTGCTCTTCTTATGAAATCAATATTCGTTGATGTAAATAATAGTACTTACTAAATAATATTATGTTAACCTGCTAGTGGTCAATAGAGAATTATATAATTATACATGCTATAATTATTTCACTTGCCTTTCTATTTGCTGATACTGTCTTCCACCCAACATTTTTAGTGACCATACTGATCATTGTGTTAAGGTGGTAATTCACTTTTGTTACATTGGAGTGCCTTGATTCCTCCAAAGTATGCCAGGAAACAGGACCAGAAGAGCAAAAATAATGGTATTCTGTTGCTTGGAATAGTTTGGAGGATTCAGTTGCTCCAGAATTACCAACACAAAACTTCCCCCTTAAGGACCCTGTTATGTGATCGTACGTGAGAATTGGTGGTGGCTTCTGATTCCTCCTTACTATGCCACGAAACTAACTCCTTCCATATAGGTGGCGTTTCGTGGCAATATTTGAAGGACTCGTTAACCTCCAAATTTTCTGACTACACCACAGGGTCCCTTAAGGATATATAGGGTACAGTTTTGGCATTTTGGGAGATAATGAATCCTCCAAACTATTCCAAGCAACAGGCCACCAGTATTATTATTATTATTATTATTATTTTTTTTTTTTTTTTTTTTTAATTTGGTTCAGTTTCCTAGCATAGTTTGGAGGAATCAAGGCGTTTCAATATACTAAAAGTGTACTAACCCCTTTAAGGTTATTATTATTATTATTATTTTATAGCCAATCTGCAACTAACATCATCCAGTTTTTTTTTTTATACACCATCAGTACAGCTCACTTGTCACTACGTATACACACAGTACACTCGTGATACATAATTTCTGACCAGAGTGTGAAGAGCAGAGAGCTTCAAATCGCCTGGTATTGTTCATTTCCCCACCCAGTACACCTATAGAGGCTGAGTTCGAATGCAGGGTATGTGTGTGTGTGTGTGTGTGTGTATGTGTGTGTGGTGCCTGCCGTTCGTCTCTGGTCAGGGATTACGTATCACGAGTGTACTGTATATGAAGGTGACATTCAAAGTATACAGTCGAGCACCACCACAGTCCCTAGCCCACCTGAGTCGAAACCCAAGATCTGAAGCATGCAGGCGGTTTCTGGACGACAGCCCACCTAAACCATCACGAGGCCAAGCACATAGAGGCTTTAGGTGGGTGGGCTGTCGTCTAGAAACCGCCTGCTCCAATTTAACAGTTCAGCTTTACGGTCTTGTACAAACCTATATTCTATCAGACACACAGTAAAAAAAATATTCTATCAGACACACAGTAAAAAAAATATTGGTGCATTAATTAACTTTCATTTTCTCGTGGAGGTAAATCTCAATATCTAATTAATTATATCTCTAACTGCAATGCCATGTAGTCAGTTTATTATTTTAAGACACAGTAATATTTTTTTTTTTTTTTTTTTTTTTTTTTTATGGATGTGCATTGAGAAGGTTATTCATATTAGACTCAATGAGAGAAAAAAAGGGAGACACAGTTACGTTCTGGTCCTAACCCAACTATTTATCCTTATTAACCCAAACATACACTAAAGAAACAAACATATTATTTTATAGATTATGTAATACTTGTAAAATTTTCTCTTATTAGTGGTTGAAGGGGGAAGTTCAGTGTTGGTAAATCTGGAGCAACTGATTCCTCCAAACTATTAATACCAAGCAACAGGCTGTCAGTAGTTTTGCTCATCTAGTCCTGTTTCCTGCATGGCATACTTTGTTGGAGGAATTAAGGCGTTCCAATGTACACTCGTGATACATAATTTCTGACCAGAGTGTGAGGAGCAGAAAGCTTCGAATCACCTGGTTTTGTTCATTTCCCCACCCAGTACACCTATAGAGGCTGAGTTCGAATGCTGGGTATGTGTGTGTGTGTGTGTGGTGCCTGCCGTTCGTCTCTCGGTCAGAAATTACGTATCACGAGTGTACCAAAATTGTATTATTTATTTAATTAACCAGTTTGTATTATTGCAGTTTTGGATTATTGAACCCAGCATGTATAATTATTTAAAACTATTTTCGTATATTAGCTAAAATGATTCAGTCAAGTCATGCATAATATGGTGACTAAATTTAAACTGTAGTAAATATAATAATGAGAATGAAACACATCCTTAGTGTAGATTTCCTGACTTGTGTATATAGACAGACTCACAACACAAGCAGCGAGTCATTGATATATTATTAATATTGTCACAACTTTCTATGCCTACATTAGTCAATATTTTGTACGATAAACATGTATATTTCCAATTGCTTTTCCAGGACAGATAGTTTTTTTGTTATTAAGCAAAGCAAAGGCAGGTACTTTAAACGAGACTTGCATACAAACTGAAACTCAGTTAAACAATTTTCATATTGGCAAACGCTTAACAGTACAGTACAAATAGATTTTCTCAAACTTTCAATTGACGGATGAACATACTTTATAGATGTAAAATTGTCAGTTTTAGAAAGTGCTACAAACTATAATTGAGGTGGTAGCAATACTATGGCAACTTTATAACACGTTAATTATAGTATTAATATGCAACGAATGAATCTATTACCATTCAATTAATTGGAAACCATGAAGAGGTGATAGTCATTAATTAACTGACCCAAACTGAGTCAATAAATATGATACTGAACAATGACATACATAAAGTAACAAGATAAAACACTACAGTGGTTAATAATAATAATAATAATAATATGGAGTTGGTGTATGTTGAAACCACCTATCAACTGACAACTATAATATCTTTCATTCTTGTTCTGTGTGTACCACATATATTTTTCCTTTGAAAATCACCAAGAATTATATTTGTTGTGTGTAAGGATTGTAAAACTTATACTTCAACCAAACGACAACATAATTAAGAAAGTAGTAGTAGTAGTAAAAAGTAGGAATTACAATTATTTGTATCTAATAATAACTTTTGTAGTTTCATATGGATTTATCTGTGGTAGATTAATTAATTAATTAATTATTTATGTACTAATAGTGGTGAACCGTAGGTGAGTAGTTATGCAAATTTCTCTGTTGTATAGGATATTGTTATCATGTATTAATTAATTATAGTTTCATGGTAATTTAGTAAACATTCAGAGACAGGTGGTAGAGGTTGTTGTTGCATGTTGTTTTTATTTAACTCTTTGATAATTTTTGTACATACTTTATAGCCTCCAGGTATGAAGTTTATCCATTTTTACACACTAAGCCCTGAAGTTGGTGTAACATAATATCATCCCTTTTTCTTAATTCACATATGGAAACTTATCATTATTATATTATATTGTCCAATGGCAAGTCATGAGTTCACTACCAATATTATGATTTAGTTAAGGTGTTATTTATTGTGTTAAGGGGGTGCGGGAATAGGGGGACAGGCTTGGGGGGGGACTGGGGGGTGCGGGAATAGGGGGACAGGCTTGGGGTGGATAGAAAGCCTGTCCCTCTACTCCCGCACTCCCCTACCCCCCCCCCCCAGCCTGTCCCCCAACTCCGGCACCACCCAAACCCCCCCCCCCCCAAGCCTGTCCCCCTATTCCCGCACCCCCTTAAAATGGTACCTATCTTATGAGGACAGTATATACTTATGGTACAATTGCCAGCACTTATAACTGGTACAGGAGAAGAGGTATGACAACGAAGACTGTACCATTTATAAGTGCTGGCAACTGTACATACATACATTCGAGTGCCTTGATTCCTCCAAAGTATGTATGCCAGGAAACAGGACCATACGAACAACAACAAGAGTGGCCACCTGTTGCTTGGAATAGTTTGGAGGAATCAGTTGCTCCAGATTTACGAACACTCATGTATTATTTTACCCCCTTAGCCAACCATAATACACTTTGTTAAAGAGTCCTGTGTGTGTGCTCAAGTATTAATTAGTTAAAGAGTGCTCAAGTGTGTGTAAAGTCCCTTCCTTCCTTCCTCCCTTCCTTCCTTCCTTCCTTCCTGACACACGAGAGGTAAACAAACAGACAGACAGACCAAGGCAAACTCACTACATGGAATTATTTCACTTTTTCCCAGTGTTACCATATCAAACAGTCCTCGGTAACCATTGGCCACTGTCTTGTGCCCGACACTTATTACCCACAAAATTGGCAACAGTGTCTGCTCGACATCTTTTGTCTCCTCTCGTGTGGAAAGGTTTTTTTTTAGAGTGCTCAAGGTAATAAGTATATATTAATTTAAATATACATGATGATAACGCAGTAATTCTTAAATATACAATATATTGATGCAGTATTTCTAAGATAATAAATAATACAGTGAGTGGACAGTACAGTATGACAAAGGGTTGAATATAATATGTACAGTCACGAGCACTAATAAGTATACATGTTTGGTTGATGCTTCGAACAGTTCAATTTCACCAACGAAGTAATTCCAATGGAGATCTTATTATGCATTTATATACTGTCTCCATGTATTCGAAGCACACCTGTATACTTATTAGTGTTCGTGACTGTACACTCGTGATACATTATTTCTGACCAGAGTGTGAGGAGCAGAAAGCTTCGAATGGCCTGGTATTGCTCATTTCCCCACCCAGTACAGCACACCAATAGAGGCTGAGTTCGAATGTAGGGTATGTGTGTATGTGTGGTGCCTGTCGTTCTTCTCTGGTCAGTAATTACGTATCACGAGTGTACAGTCATAGACCATAATCTCTATCTAGCCCACATGAGTCGAAGCTTGAGATCTGGAGGATTCAATTAAGGTGGTTTTCTGGACGTCAGCACATACTCAAAATCACAATTACTTCGAGAGAGAGAGAGAGAGAGAGAGAGAGAGAGAGAGAGAGAGAGAGAGAGAGAGAGAGAGAGAGAGAGGTTGGGTTAGCTGTCGTCCAGAATAATCCTGCTTCAGATGTGTGTGTGTGTGTGTGTGTGTGTGTGTGTGTGTGTGTTTGTGTATGTGTATGTGTATGTGTATGTGTATGTGTATGTGTATGTGTGTGTGTGTGTGTGTGTGTGTGTGTGTGATTAGGTTGGGTTAGCTGTCGCCCAGAATAATCCTGCTTCAGATATCGGGCTTCGACTCAGGTGGGCTAAGGAAGAAAAAAGAGATTATGGTCCGCGACGGTACACATGCTGAAGGAAGGTTAATTAATGATAAGTAAATATTTGAAACCATAACAATATTTATTTAGTCATGAGAGTTACAGTATAGGGTTAGCAATCATCATCATTAGTTTTATTTGTTGTTTTAACTTTGTACCATCCCTTAGTTAGTTAGTTAGTTAGTTAGTTAAGGTGGTAATTCCCTTTTGGTATGTACATTGGAGTGCCTTGATTCCTCCAATGTATGCCAGGAAACAGGCCCGAGGTAACAAAAAAATAATGGTGTTCTGTTGCTTGGAATAGTTTGGAGGATTCAGTTGCTCCAGATTTACCAACTAAGACAAAACTTCTCCCTTAATTAAGCTTTCCAAGTTTACCCAAATTTACCCTACAATTCAATCCGGTTATGTTCAGGATAATATAAGCAGGTTTTTTTTACAGTCTTCCTTCCCATCATTATATTCTTACTAACATATATTATTACTATATTTAATATAATAATTTACCATAATCTGTTTATTTTATAAATATATATATAGGTATATATTAATCTTTTAACATTTCTTAGTGTAGAACATTTTATAATATTTAGGAATTGCACAATATGTTTATGCAACACAAATTCATTTTATCATTATGCATTAAGTTAATACATAATGTTGTTCATATTTTTTACGTGTATTAATTAATGTATTGTAACATGTTGTGTTCTTTAATACTCTTAATTAATTAATCTCATTATGAATAATTTAGAGAATATATAGTTCATGGAATATGTAAGGGAACAGGGTGAGTATTGCTGTGATATTGAAAAGAGCATATTATTATATAAATGCAGGTATATATTATTTTGTCATGAAATCTGATATCTGGAACATTTTTTTTTTTTTATCTTTTTAGCACTGCTGTATTAGTAGCAAAAAAAAAAAAAATCCTCTATACCAATCCACTATGTACTTATATATATATTTTCTTGTTGCATGATTAAGTATTGAGTGTAATTTTAGTACTATATTGTTTTCTTAGTAGTTTTGGTATTTAATCAAAGTGTAATACTGTATCAGGTTACTTTCAGCAAGTTATTTATTATCGTTCGTTGTGGTAAATAAATAGGCCTATATATATGTTAAATTAGCTTACTAATATTTTATCATTGATGTTATGGTGTCAGACAATATACTTTATGTGGTAATATGGGTAAATGTGATGCAGGTCATCTCACAATAACAACGAGTGTTTTGCTAAATTAAAATATTGACGTTTCAATGAACAGCTGTAAGAAATGAAAGAGATCCCAAACAATAATAATGAGTGTTATGAACCAAACAAACAAACACCTTCCTTCATACCCAAACAAACAAACAAACACCTTCCCTCATACCCAAACAAACGAACACCTTCCCTCATACCCAAACAAACAAACACCTTCCCTCATACCCAAACAAACACCTTCCCTCATACCCAAACAAACAAACACCTTCCCTCATACCCAAACAAACAAACGAACACCTTCCCTCATACCCAAACAAACAAACACCTTCCCTCATACCCAAACAAACAAAGACCTTCCCTCATACCCAAACAAACAAACAAACACCTTCCCTCATACCCAAACAAACAAACAAACACCTTCCCTCATACCCAAACAAACAAACACCTTCCCTCATACCCAAACAAACAAACACCTTCCCTCATACCCAAACAAACAAACGAACACCTTCCCTCATACCCAAACAAACAAACACCTTCCCTCATAACCAAACAAACACCTTCCCTCATACCCAAACAAACACCTTTCCTGTGTGTACCAAAATGCTTACAAAATAAATAAATCAAGGGAGTGATAGATACACTTTTGGTACAGTAGGTTAGAGTGCCTACAGTACATACCTTGATTCCACCAGAGTATGCTGCTAGGAAACAAGACTAGATAAACGAAGATAATGGTGGCCTGTTGCTTCATGGAATTGTTGAGAGGAATCACTTGCTCCAGAAACATGTACTGTACACTCGAGATGCATAATTTCTGACCAAGGAGTATTACATCTATAGTCGTGACCAGATGCAGTACATATTATCAATTATACATATATTAAAGTAGAGATTTGGAAATGCATCCAATTTGCCATATATCTTGACCATTAAGGTAGTCATCAAATAGATTTTTTTTAATATAAAGTTCAGGTAAGGATGGAAGAGGATGTAGAGGTCGTAGTCAGATATTATGTATGACTATTCACGAGTGTACCAAGTTACTACCCTCTTAATTAATTAATGGGGTTATTCACTTTTATTACATTGGAGTGCCATGATTCCTCCACAGTATGCCAGGAAACAGGACCAGATGAACAAAAATAATGGTGTTGTGTTGCTTGGAATAGTTTGGAGGAATCAGTTGCTCCAGATTTACCAACACTGTCCCTTAATACACTACATCTGTTTCCACTCGAACTAACACTATCAAACCCTTGGATTTTAGAGAGGTATAGGATTTATTTGTGTTAAGGATCTAACATCACAGAGGGAAGGAAATTAAGGACCCTGTGTGTGATGTAGTCAGAAAATTGAAGATAGAGAATGGTTCCTACAAATATTGCCACGAAACACCACCTATATGGAATGCAGCTTGTTTCGTGGTATGGTCAGGAGGAATCAGAAGCCTCTCAACTTTTCATACACGATCATCACAGGGTCCTTAAGTGTGATGTTGTTGTTCTTGTTGCTCCCACAATAAAATTAATTAATGTGTTAGTTGGTTGGTGACTTATTATTATTATTATTATTTATACAAGACCCTGAAGATTATTGTACAACTTATTATCAATAGACTGGCAGATTTGTCATATTAAAGATAATTTTACCTATATATTCTTGGCTAAGTGAAAGTAGGAAGTGCTGTGTGATATTCATAAAGGTGAAATATTCTTCTTTATACCATCTCCAGTCCTTATGAATTCTCAAATTGAACTTATTGTATTTAAAAGACACTGAGGATAAAAAAAAACTTTAAACTGGCAAATTAGTCTGTCTACAGTATTATGCTTATTTCTGGTACAAAGAGTCAAATGAGAATTATATCAATAATAAGAGGCGTCATATTATTGTAATATTATTTATAGGAAACTGTAATTGGGAAGGGAAACACGAGTACTAAATCTCACAAGAACATAATTATAACATATTAGCGATTTGGATGACATTGATGTGGACGAGTTAATTAAGGAGGTATATATAAAGCACATTGTTTTGGGTGGTAAATCTAGAGTAAATGATTCCTCCAAACTATTCCAGGCAACCAAAAAGATACCATTATTTTTCTTCATGTGGGTCTGTTTCCTGGCATACTTTGGAGGAATCAAGGCACTCCAATCTATCAAAAGTATACCATCCCCTTAAGCAAATAAATAATAATTACGAATCTAAACTAAAAAAAAAAAAAAAAAAATGTGTGCTGGTAGTGGGACCTTCCATGATTCGGAATAAAATGAAAATAAAAACGAAAAACAGCTCTCAGTAAAATTTTATGAGTGAAAATAAGGGTGTTGTAACATGACACTTAACTGGAGCAATTGAATCCTCCAAATTATACCAAGCAACATAACACCATTATTTTTGTCCATATGGTCCTGTTTCCTGGCATACTTTGGAGGAATCATGGCACTCCAAATGTAACAAATCTGAATTACCCCCTTAATTATGGACCCTGTGATCGTGTATGATGGATGAGACTTGGTGGCTTCTGATTCCTCCTGATTATGACACAAAACACAGTCCTTCCATAATTATAAGTGTGTGTGTTTCGTGGTAATATTTGAAGGACTCGATCACCTCCAATTTTTTTTCTGACTACATCACAAGCAGGGGTCCCATAAATCGTGTTTGTTTTCGGTATAATATTGTGAAGATTTTCTAAACTTATTCCCCAACACCCCAGTCAGTTCAGTACCAACAACACAGGCACTTTAATTAATCCTGAAATTAAGAAGAGAGATAGTGTTGGAGCTGAACTGAAAGGTGTGTAATTATTAACTGCATCTGGTTACTTAATAATATAATAATCTTTGGGACGTTATGTAATCTTTCACAGTATAAAATAATAATCTTTGGGATGCAATGTAATCTTTCACAGTGATCTGCTTCTTCTTGTGTCCGATTTGTTTTGGTTGTGATCTCTGGAATCCTCCTAACCTCCTCACCCCTCATAATTAATAATGCTCTTCAGGATATACTACATGGGATAATTTAATGACTGCGAGAAAATTTCAGAGAAAATATATAAGGACTTGCTATACGTAATAAATTATAGAGTGACCCAACACGTCATGGTTTAAATATAAATGTTGAGATAATAACAATCAGAAGTACTCACCAAACATTTGCTTCACAGGATTATCCAGGTTAATTGGTTCGCACCCATACAACTTGGGATGTAAATCTCACACTGGTATCAAAGTTAATCTGGCGAGTCAGGAAGATGACCGAATTGTGAAGATGTTACCACTTTATGGGACCAACCAGCAGCTTGGGAAGGGAATGGAGAATTGGAGAATGGAGAGTTGAGAATTGGGAGGCTGTTCTGTTGGAGGCCAGGTCCGTGTGTGTGTGTGTGTGTGTGTAGGTGTGTGTGTGTGTGTCTGTGATCTGGCAAACGAGGGAAGGGAAGGGAAGTGAAGGGGGGAGGGAGGGGAGAGGACGTGCTTCGATACTGTGAAATTCTGAACTCCTGGTAGACACAGCAATGACAACGCTGAATGTTTATTGGAAATATGTGTGTGTTGGACTGTATTTACTGTACACCTATAGACTAAAATAATAAAGTATCAACGCCTCGCCAACCTCAAGTACAAGCACGAGCCATCATGATAAGTGTCCATGTCTTGTTGAAGTTTGTAGTACACTCGTGATACATAATTTCTGACCAGAGTGTCAGGAGCAGAAAGCTTCGAATCGCCTGGTATTGCTCATTTCCCCACCCAGTACAGTACACATATAGAGGCTGAGTTCGAATGCAGCTTGTGTGTGTGTGTGTGTGTGTGTGTGTGTGTGTGTGGTGCCTGTCGTTCGTCTCTGGTCAGGGATTACATATCACGAGTGTAGAGTACCAGTGAATCAATAAATTACAACACTTATCTTGTCTCTCATACTTGCTGCTTGGGGCTTGGTTAATACTCCACCATCAGGCTGTTCGAAGCAGTTCTCATGGATATTTATTATGACTCGTAACTGTACTATGAACCTATCTACCTACATGAATGAACCTTTGACTTGTAAACCTCCTCGTCTCAGTGGTTCAGATTCACGAGTCATTGGTTTACAGTGAGGTGAGGTTGGGTTAAAAAAAAAAAAAAAAATTGGAGGAGTACCGAATCCTCCAACCTATGTCACGAAACAACAGATCCTCCATTTAGTAACATTGAGGTGATTTGTTTCCTGAGATGGTTTGGAGGAATCTGTCGTCCTACAATTTTCCAAAAAGAGGTTCTTCCCTTAATTAATCCGTCAACTGGATAATAGTATACAGTGTTGGTAAATCTGGAGTAATTGATTCCTCCAAACTATTTCAAGCAACAGGACTCTATTATTATTATTATTATTATTATTATTAGCATTATTATTATTAGCATTATTATTATTATTATTGTTATTATTATGATTATTATTATTACTGTTATTATTATTATTATTATTATTATTATTATTATTATTACTATTATTTTCATTATCATTATTATTATTATTAATACTATTATTATTATTATTATTATTTCTATTATTATTATTAATCTGGTCCTGTTTTCTGACATACTATGGAGGAATCAAGAGGCTCCAATATACTCCAAAAAAGTCAAACTGCCTCAGCTCATTACCCACTCACTCATTACCCACTCATTAAAACAATAGACACTCACTCAGGGGTTGTAGGTTTTGCTGTTGTTGCTGTTGATGTTGTTGTTGTTGTTTGTTTTTTTTTTTTTTTTTTTTTTTTTTTTTTTTTTACGTCTCTTGATGAAATAAACCTACCACGTGATAATATGATGTTTTTATGTTAACTGCCTGTCACCTCCTTGTAATGCATGATTATATATATATATATATATATACACACATACATATACATACATACATATATACATATACATCTCATATGGACACACATACACATACACACATACATATCTCACATAGACACACACATATACACATCTCATATGAACACACACATGCACAGAAAAAAAAACCACACGTACACACACACACACGCACACACACACACACACACACACAGAAAAACACACACACACACACAGAAAAGAAAAACACACACACACAAAAGGACACATACACAAAAACACACACACACACACACACACACACACACACACACGGGACACTACGACTGGTTATGTAGAGTTGTAATAAATAGTTTTGTGTGGTCATAATTTGTGAAGTAAACCCGCATGGATGGATGCCGTAAAAAACATCTCAACTAAATTAATTAAAGACCCTGTGATTGTGTATGAAAACCGTATAGGCTTCTGATTCCTCCTGACCACACCATGAAACAAGCTCCTTCTTCCATATATATAGGTGTGTGTGTGTGTGTGTGTGTGTGTGTTTCGTGGCATTATTTGAAGGACTCCTAAACTCCAATTTTCTGACTACATCACAGGGTCCCTTAAAATTTTTCCCACAGTTTAATTAATTTAGGGACTCTGTGTTGTAGTAAAAAAAAAAAAAAAGATTGGAGGTAAATGAGTCCTTCAAATATTGCCACGAAACACAACTACATATATACAGTAGATGGAGCTTGTTTTGTGGCGTGGTCAGAAGGAATCAGAAGTCTCCAATTTTCATACACGATCATAGGGTCCTGAATTTAAAGGGGTGGTATACATTTGGTACAGTTGGCCACACATGAAGCTGATATGGCTCGTTACTTGTGAGGTGGCTACAAAAGAAAGGAAAGTGAAAAAAGATGTAGTTTGTTGACAGGCAGACAGAAAAAAATTATTACTGTCTGCTTGTCAACAAACTATAACTTTTGCTCGCCTTCCTTCCTGTTGTAGGTATCTCACAAGTAGCGAGGCGTACTAGATTCATGTGTGGGCAACTGTACATTCCTTGATTCCTCCAAAGTATGCCAGGAAACAGAACTAGATGAACAAGAATAATGGAGACTTGTTGCTTGGAATTGTTTGGAGGAATCATTTGCTCCAGATTTTCCAACGTTGTACTACCCCATTAAATTGTTATATACATATATATATTATTATTTTTTATTATTTTCTATTTTTTATATATTCGTTCTAAAGTAAAGCAATTATTTTATAGCACCTCCTTATTCATGATTTTTTATTCAAATTATTCTTAAGCCTCCAGAGAATAATATTGTATACTTGGTTAATCACTAGTATAAATACAGCTCTTTGTATGTTAAAGTTTCAATACACATCAGGGTGCCTTTAGTAAACATACGATTACTTACTTCCCTGGTAATAGTTTTTTTTTTTTTTTTTTTTTTTTTACTGAGAGTGATGGTTAGGGATTTTTTTTTTTTTCTTTTTTATACTTCAACCTCGGGACTGTAGACTGTCAGTAGCCCGTGACTCTTGCGAGGCCCCGAGATTATTGGATGTCACAGTAGATGAGACAGTGGAGCTTCGTGGTGATGTTGTTGTTATATACCGTAACTTCTCTTCTGTCCCCCTAGTAGATGACCACACCTTATTTATACACGTGACTCTTTGATTACGTTGAGTAGTATCATATTAATTGGTTGTAAGTATAGGATTTCATTCATCAAAATAAAAACCTCTTATAAGAATAGGTTACATGAAATAAGGAATGATTGGGTTGATTACTAACTTGCTTGAGGCACCCATATTATGTATCGAAACTTTTGCAGCCAACTGTACAAGGATTAGCAATATATAGCGTTGGATTCCCTTACTGTAGGTAAAGCTGATGTCGTATACTAAAAAAAAAAAAAAAAAATTGAATTTCTGCATCTGAATCTACTATCACATAATATTATAATATCTGCCTACATCTGCATGATATAGTCCACTACTAAACAATGTTATATTTATAGTGATTCTTTAACCTGTGACCAAAGGATCACTTCGTTCTGATTTCTAGACATGTCAGACTTATGACACATTGAAGTTTTTTTTTATAAATATCGGTTTCACTATACATTACATTTCCTTTTGACGACCGCGAGAGAAGTTTTACAATATGTGACAAATTAATCTTGTCAAACTTGGGTTTTGTGCCGTGATCACTGTGACACCAGTTGGTCTCTGGTCTGTACCCTCTGAATCACTGAGATACTTTCTTTGCAGCGAGAGGTTCAAGGTGTACCCTTCCTCCCCGCCTCATGCCCTCTGAGGCGGCAGTGGGAGGGGGAGTACGGGGCAGGTCTCTCACTGTGGGCTCAGCTGGAGGTCTTGGGGAACGGAAAGGAAGTCGTGGGGGCGGCAAAACTGTACGAGATGCCTCAGGAAATTGTGGTAGGTGTGATTTGAGTGGATGGGCAGAAAGGCCCTCATGCAGGCGACTGTGACTGTGACTATTATTAACTGTCTTGGCTATTTCTACGGCGAGGTTTGTGGCCAGGGAACCCCCAACCATCTGTGGTCTGGCCAGGGCAGCAGACTGTGTGGCTTCAGTAGGAGTGTTGGCTCGTGCAGGTGTCACCAGGGGAGGAGAGAGGCTTTCCCATGACGACACTCGTGACATTGCCTGTGTGTGAAAATGTGCAAAATTTAATCTAATGAATCACTATATATAATTTGTCAGTCCATCTCACTAAACATCATACTGCTAATACTGTATAAAAACTGTGACCTGGAAAAGTAGACAACTTCACAAATAATATACATAGCAATTTCATGGGACAACTTCAGCATTATATAGGAAAGTGTCAAATTCTGTAGATATCCGGTACATCAACATTTTAGCTTGAGTGGCCACCCGACCCACTTCCCCTTAACAGTGAGTGTCTTAATCGATGGTATTCATGGAGGGAGGGTGTGTGTGTGTGTGTGTGTGTGTGTGTGTGTGTGTGTGTGTGTGTGTGTGTGTGTGTGTGTGTGTGTGTGTGTGTGTGTGTGTGCAACTGTGACCATGCACCTTCCTCTCACACCACTCGTATATCATGGTAGACATCGATCCCACCAACCAACCAGCCAGTCAGCCAACCAACCAACCAACCAACCAACCAACCAGCGTCTCAACTACCTGCTGAACTTAACATTATATAATAGTAAAAATTGTGTGAAGGTTACCCTCGCCTGTAATCAGTATGGTGTTCCTCTTGTTCTTTTTGTGATTGTTGGTGTTTAAGGACTTTATATTCAAAACAACAAAACAACCATTAATTCTTCTCATAACTCTTGGTGGACTTCAGATCAATTATTGAGTTGCATTTTTGGTGACATACATTTTTCTGAACTTACCATAGGATAAACATTTACCACTGTTCTCTAGATATCGGTTTCAATATCCAAACCAGATGGAATGTTAAAAGCATAAATTTAAGCACGTACTCAGGACATTATGTGCTGGAGACTACCGTAGACATTCAATACACTTAGTCTGGCCTTCTTACAACAAAGAATGAACACAACTGGACATAGTGATAATCAATGACCAGTACAGCAGCTTTCTTTATATCACAGAAGAAAATACAGGACAGATCATTATTTCAAAAGGTGGAAACTTTTCGGATACTCATGAGTCTACTGCATCTTAATTAAGAGAGAATTAACTATATATTATGACAGTTTCCTGAGAGGTTAGTTTAAAAAATAGAATAATTATAACCTGTTTTTTTTTTTTAACGTGGATGGAACACCTACAGTACATAGACACTTACTGCATTTTGACGTGTCTTGCCATGGCCGCTGCTGGAGAGGTCCGGGGCAGAGGTTGCTTTGTGTATTTCATTGAAGAGGTTGGAGGGTGTGTCTGACGCTGACAGGTCATCCATTGAGTTAAGACGGCGTAGTCTGGGTCGCATTGCACGGGCTCTTTCCGCCAGATAAAACGACTCGTCTATGGAAAAAGATGTATAATGTTAAAACCAGCAACTCTTACCTCAACCATTTAGTTAACACTGACACAGTATTATTGTACTTCAGAGGCAAATAGACCATATGAATTAATTGAAATATATAAAAGGAAATACATACACAAAATTTTTTTACCAGCGTCACAAAATGAGGACACTGAGTAGCAAACACAATATACAGGAGTCTATTATTGTTCTCCATCCTGTCACTACCAGTCAACCACTACTACTATAGAGACAGCCAAGGGAATGACACTCACCCAGACCAAGGTTTTGTGTGTAATTGACAGAGAGGTGGAGTCCTGCTGGAGTAGGCATCACATCAGAGTAGTTCCATATTCCCCGTTCTTCATCCTTGTTGTTGACTTGGAGTGGAGTGTCAACAGGTGATAGAGGTGACAGCCGGCGGGGTCGTGCCAATCCCATACTGCCTATTTGTCCAGCTGGTCTGAAATGCATCAACAACACGTAACCTTCTACAAATGACTCCTAAGTACGGCAAATCCTGCACTGACGGCCCTCAATTATAGTTTTACAGGAAGTAACGATTGAAGCTCTTCCACTGACAGATAATCCAAGCGACTTTTATTGCTATTGTTACATGATTATATTCCAGTTAACTATACAGACTAAATGAACTGAACTGAAAAAGCGGTAGAAAAAGGACCCCGACCTCTGCCTGGAAGCCCTGTAGCGTCAAGGAGAAGACAATAGAGACGAGGGACAACAAACATGAAGGAAATAGAATGAAATGAGGATCAATGAGTATGTCGGGTTCGAAGGGACAACAAAACCCTTATAGTATTGCCCACATCATTGTAGGCAGTATATACCCACCTTCGGGGTAGCAACTATGAGAAAACTTAACGGAGGGAGTATTGTATATCATAACTAACTGAAATTCTATAGAAAGATCTCAAACACCTCATTTCAACTGACTTGGTGATTAATTTCATATGAATTGAGAACCAAAAGTAATAAGCGAAAATTCACTACTATACTGTACTGATATTTATACCAGGATGTTGTGTGTGTGTGTGTGTGTGTGTGTGTGTGTGTGTGTGTGTGTGTGTGTGTGTGTGTGTGTGTGTGTGTGTGTGTGTTCTGTGTGTGTGTGTGTGTGTGTGTGTGTGTGTGTGTGTGTGTGTGTGTGTGTGTGTGTGTGAGTGTGTGTGTGTGTGTGTGTATGACTGACCTTATATTGGGCAGGTCTTGTCTGGAATGCCACTCTTTACCCAATACCCGATGTCGACTCTCCAGATACAGTGCCGCTAGTGTCAATAAATCCAGTTCACCACTATTCACTCCTCGCTGCTCGTCGTCATCACAATCTCCCTCATCTTCCCTCAACTCATGTCTCACGTCACCTTGACTCTTACGTCGGTTCCTTTGTCTTGCTGAGGAATCTTCATGGCTCCTGCGACGAGATGCTGCTGTTGTCTTGGGAGAAGTGTCGAATGGGTGACGGAAGGCATGAGGGAGACGAGTACCAGCGCTGGCCGGACCGTGTGTGTGTGGCATACTATGGGACATACTGTGTGACCCCCTATGTATACACGCAGACCGAGCCCCTTGACCCTGTCCCTGTCCACCACTACCACTACCACCTCCTGTCACCCCGTCAGTGGGTTCTGGACGGGGCAAATGTTCACTGGAAAGTAGTGGGTCATCCATACCATCTGGCTGACCACGGAGACCTGGACTACCTTCGCCATTTTGAAGCTGAGGATGTGAGTGGCTGTGTACATGAGCGTGTGGGTGTATTTGGGTGTGTTCTGCCTCACTGGTGATGGATGGTAGTAACGTCAACAGCATCAGCTTTCGGTAACGTTTCAGTTCTCTCATCATTGCTGGGTCATTGGCAAGTCTCCTCCGGGAAAGTTCTGCCACTGTTTGTGAGACATCGCCACTCGCCAATGTTCCTTTTATGTCTCCACCACTTCCATTACTTAGACCTGACTCTCTACCCACACACGGTTCTCTGGACAGATATTCGGTGCTGGAGAGGCCATCGTTATTTGTCGTAACTTCACTTTGTAATAATTCATCTTTGCTGTTAGAGGCCACCTTGCTGTCTGTACTTCTTTTGTTTCCAGTACCTGCACTATTGGAATGAACTCTTAATGTTCCCTTTGTGGCATTTTCTGTGTTCTGTGATATTGATGCTCGGCGTACTTCCATCCCGTACAATACTCTATCGTCCTACTGCCTCCCGTGCCTTGTCCTTCACACCTCATGAGTATATTCTAACCATACTTAGTATTTTAATACGCTCTCATGTTTTGACCTTTGTCTCATCACGCACTGATTCTTTCTCTTGCCGGCAATGTTTTTTCCTTTCAAACATGCAGATTTTACTTTCCTGTTCGTATAATTAAGTTAAAGTAAACTTTTAATGTTTTTAGTGGTGACTATAAAATATTCTGTTAATGACAGGAGAAGCTCTATATATACTTATTCCTCACGTCTCGTCGCTGTCCTTCACTCTTCCTGTAAGAACAAGACATACGTTATAATTCCTCAGTCTAAGCAAGAGTCATATCATAAAAGCAGGAATTAATAATCTTGGGTTGAAAAATTCACTCGCCTTTGTGTCTCGGGGGGGGCACTAATTAAACTCTAAGGTGTTGGTGCTCTACATTTCAATACACCATACAAGTCAGGCTTCAACTAATTCTTTTCCACTCCCCTAACATGCATGGGTTTCAACATCTATACTGTACACTTGTAACAATAATTCTCCTGCAGTCAGTCAGTCAGTCCCACTCAGCCCCCCCATCCATATCTGTTACATTGAGTTACTGCTCGTGTCACTTCACCTGATTTATTCTTCCTTCTCTGCCCATTACACTCTTCTTTTCTCTCCCCTTTTATTTCTATATGACACGTGCCTTATATATCGTCAGTGTGAGTTGGCACGCCACCACTCGGTTATCGACCCTCACCGTCATAACACACGACAATAAGATATCATTATCACACAACTTCTCCATGAACCTGTTCACTATAATATTTTTGACCTTTAAGGGGAGAGTAGCCTACACTTTTGGTACATTGGAGTGCCTTCATTCCTCCAAAGTATGCCAGGAAACAGGACCAGATGAACAAGTATAATGGTGTTCTGTTGCTTGGAATAGTTTGGAGGATTCAGTTGTTCCAGTTTTACCAACACAAATTTTCCCCTTAACTGGACACATATTGATCTTAGAGAGATTGACCTTTATTTTTATTATACAGCTTAAGAATTAATTATACATTTTCTGGTGATGTAGGATGAGGCCATTATTATTATTGTTTTATCAAAAAGTCAGTTATTCGAAAGAGATAAAATTATTAGGACTGAAATCTTCTCGAATCTAAATACCTTTGATGATTCAGATTTTGGGGGAAGAAAGAGTTGGCTGTGTTGTTCGGTGTGCAACAAGGAAGTGCAAAAAAAACTAACCTTGCTGTTTCTTGGAATACAAAGCTTCCCCCAATGCATGGTACGGGTTATTAAGAGGAGCAAATTTACTTTAATATGTTTTACTAATTTTCTAGTCAGTGTAAATTGTAGATAATAATAACTCTGTTGTTGTTGTAAATGCCTCGGATGATAATGGTTTTGTTTGAAGTACATTTAGCAAAAAACTTCATAAGTATCTGATTTCTTATTTAATATGACAGAAGGTTGGTATTTACGTCCACGAAGGAGGTAATGTAATCAACACAGTTTGTTTATTTGTGTATCCGTTTGTGCACAACATTTCTCAGTATAAAATAGAAGCGATATATAAAGGTCTATTGTGAACACGTTAATTATGCCATGATGAAAAACTAATTAAATATTGTGGTTATTCGTATTCGGTTCCGTAGGCCTACTCAGTGACAGACAGCAAAAGTGTGATGTTGTAATGCAATGTAAATATTTGCTATCAATTGAGTTGTTTTGTATTACAGTATTTCTCTATTGGAGCTGTTCTGGTTGGAATGTCGTATTGAGGAATTACACACACACACACACACACACACACACACACACACACACACAGCTCAATACATGCTCACGTTATTTGCCCAGCACCCACACACGCACACCACCAACTTACACAGAAACTCACCCGTTCAATCATACAAACATACATTCTCTCTCCTCTTCCCTATATACACACTTGATGATCATTCACTTCTTCTAGTAGTATTACACATATTGCATAGGTTCTATTTATACTGACCTTTATTTACCAGGACGGAAGAAGACTGTGCTATCCCACCTCTGCCATGTTATTGCAGCAACACACGTGGTTTTCATGACAATATCAAACTGTTTCTATTCATTATTTCCCGTAGTCACTAAGTAGTATAGTAATGGCTAGTTTCTCTGGTATGATAAACACTGCCATAATTTTGTGGCCTGATTTGATACGAGATACACAGTTGTTATTGGGAACTATAAATCGTATACAATCTTGGTAACACAATGGAACAGAAACTTCACTACGGTAACTAAAACATCTGTAATATTATTGCACTCTTTTTTAACTCGTTCTGTTTAATTTCAATGTGTGTTAATATGGTAGTCGTCATTATACGTGGGAACGATTGGGAAAGTCAGAGAGGGCGATGTTCCTTAGTGCGTGTGAAGAGAATCACTGACTACCGACTCACTGACTGACTGGACTGGACTGGTGGACTGGTGGGTGGTCTGAGTAACGTCTGGTATTGGCGCCTGACTGCTGCATGACCCTTCCCACCAATAGTCCAACATTCCTTCCTTTATTACTTCCAACCTCCAGCAATATATATATCGGTGTTTCGACTTACTCCACCCACTAACCTTTCCTTACTATTCCAACCCATTACATTGCCCTTATTAGTCCCTCAGTCATTTACCTTCCTTCTACAACCCTTCCTTAGTCCCTCAGTCATTTACCTTCCTTCTACAACCCTTCCTTAGTCCCTCAGTCATTTACCTTCCTTCTACAACCCTTCCTCAGTCCCTCAGTCATTTACCTTCCTTCTACAACCCTTCCTCAGTCCCTCAGTCATTTACCTTCCTTCTACAACCCTTCCTCAGTCCCTCAGTCATTTACCTTCCTTCTACAACCCTTCCTCAGTCCCTCAGTCATTTACCTTCCTTCTACAACCCTTCCTTAGTCCCTCAGTCATTTACCTTCCTTCTACAACCCTTCCCCAGTCCCTCAGTCATTTACCTTCCTTCTACAACCCTTCCTTAGTCCCTCAGTCATTTACCTTCCTTCTACAACCCTTCCTTAGTCCCTCAGTCATTTACCTTCCTTCTACAACCCTTCCCCAGTCCCTCAGTCATTTACCTTCCTTCTACAACCCTTCCCAATCCCTCAGTCATTTACCTTCCTTCTACAACCCTTCCCTAGTCCCTCAGTCATTTACCTTCCTTCTACAACCCTTCCTCAGTCCCTCAGTCATTTACCTTCCTTCTACAACCCTTCCCCAGTCCCTCAGTCATTTACCTTCCTTCTACAATCCTTCCCCAGTCCCTCAGTCATTTACCTTCCTTCTATAACCCTTCCCCAGTCCCTCAGTCATTTACCTTCCTTCTACAACCCTTCCCCCTACTGTAATAATACCCTATATTACGTTTCCCCCTCACTAACCTGTCTATTATACATTTTAACTTTTTTCTAAACCATAACTCCTGATTCATTAGCCAGTATTTCTCCACTATAATCAATATACTCACACACTAACCATTATACATTCAATGAACTAGACTGTGTAGCTTTCCATATCTGAAGGTAAACATTATCATTTATATGCACCTTAGTATGCCAACCACTACTACTACTACCACCACAACAACAACCAAAATAACAACCACATCACTACCCACTAAAACGACCACCACAATCAACACCACTACCACCACCACCACCACCACCACCACCACCACAACCACAAATACCACCACCCCCATCACCACCACCACCATAAACACCACCCCCACCACCATCACCACCACCACAAATACCACCATCCCACGGCAACAGGTGGTACACGAATATTTTATAAGAATGTGTACAGGTAAGTAAGATAAACGTTGATATGCTGTAACTGTCGATAAATTGGTGTGTGTGGTCATCATCAGCCGAGAAAGACACCACTAACAACAAAAATAACATCAACAACAACAACACAACACAGTTACAACATCGACTACAACACTGTATTTGTTGACGTCGAGTTTCATGAACCAACAACAACAACAACAACAACAACAGCAACAACAACAACAACAACAACAGCAACAGCAACAACAACAACAATAACAATAACAACAATAACAACAACAACAACAGCAACAACAACAATAACAGTTACGAGACATTTGACTACAACATGGGCTAAATAATTATGTATTCTTAGGCAGTGTTATTAAGGATATAATTAAACTACATAATACCCTTTTTGTACAACATCCAGTAAAGCTGATCTTGATAATATTTTGTCTACTTCGTTCTCTAGCAATGCATCAACACAATATTCCTCAAATTAAATGTTTCGATGATAAATACGTCATCGATGTTGTTATAATTATAATACTCATCATATGGTTATTGGTTAAGTTCCGGTACGTTTAAGAGTTTTTAAGACTATGGAAAGATTGTGTGTGGTTTATGAGAGGAAGTGTGTATAGCTACTTACACTATATAGTCGATGGTATCCTGGAGACGGTACCACAATGCATGCACCTACTGTACCTCCCTTCCCCAGGTACCAGGCCTTATACCCTCACCACCACCACCACCACCAACACACCTTCTACACATTCCTTTCCCCGTCACCCTGTCCTTCTCACTCTGTCCTGCCTTTCCATCAGTAACCATCACCTCCATCACCACCACCACCACCACTACCACACCTTCCACACATTCCTTTCCCCATCACCCTGTCCTCCTCACCCTATCCTGTCTTTCCATCACTAACCACTACCACACCTTACACACATTCCTTTCCCTGTCACCCTGTCCTCCTCACCCTATCCTGCCTTTCCATCCCCACCACCACCACCACACCTTACACACATTCCTTTTCCTGTCACCCTGTCCTCCTCACTCTGTCCTACCTTTCCATCACCACCACCACAACACTCCTTCCACACATTCCTTTCCCTGTCACCCTGTCCTCCTCACCCTATCCTACCTTTCCATCACCACCACCAACACCACCATCACCACCACTACCACCACCACACCTCCCACACTAACCACCACAACCACCACACCCACCACAACCACCACCACATCACTACCTCCCACACTAACCACCACAACCACCACCACACCTCCCACACTAACCACCACAACCACCACACCCACCACAACCACCACCACATCACTACCTCCCACACTAACCACCACAACCACCACACTAACCACCACCACCACCACCACACCTCCCACACTAACCACCACAACCACCACACCCACCACAACCACCACCACATCACTACCTCCCACACTAACCACCACAACCACCACCACACCCACCACACTACCCACCACCACCACATCACTACCTCCCACACTCTATACTCCCTACCTACCCTCTCTAACCCTGTCCTGCTCTGCTCTGACCCCCTCCTCTCACCCCCTCACTCTCCACATGAGCGTATTGACAAGTATTGAACCCACTGAAATTTAAGGGAGTAATTCACCTTTGTTACATTGGAGTGCCATGATTCCTCCAATTAAAGTATGCCAGGAAAAACAGGACCTAGATGAACAAATAAAATAATGGTGTTCTGTTTAGAGGATTCATGCAGTTGCTCCATGCAGATTTACCAACACAAACTATTACCCCCTTAACCTAATATCCTATACATGACACGTTAGTCTACGATTATACTAGAAGAAAAATCTATTTCCCTCGTGGTATGTATCATTGTGTTGTATATGTATTTTTTCTTGGGCTCAACATAATAATAGTCTCGTGTTTACCCAGCCATCAACCACTTTCAATAATTAGTCCTCAATAGAAAATCCATAATATTTTAAGGGGGAAATTTTTTTGTGTTGGTAAATCTAGAGCAACTGAATCCTCCAAACACAAACTATTCCAAGCAACAGAACACCATTATTTTTATTCTTCTGGTTCTGTTTCCTGGCATACTTTGGAGGAATCAAGGCACTCCAATGTAACAAAAGTGAATTACCGAACAATATTCATCTTTGTTGTAATTTCAGGTGTAATAGAAATGTGTAATAACAGTGTGTGTGTGTGTGTGTGTGTGTGTGTGTGTGTGTGTGTGTGTGTGTGTGTGTG
This sequence comes from Petrolisthes cinctipes, assembly GCA_033782935.1. Classification (NCBI taxonomy): domain Eukaryota; kingdom Metazoa; phylum Arthropoda; class Malacostraca; order Decapoda; family Porcellanidae; genus Petrolisthes; species Petrolisthes cinctipes. The sequence goes on from JAWQEG010001182.1 coordinate 240,265, forward strand.
TGTGTGTGTGTTGACCTTGAAATTAATTCTGTCTGCTGACCCGCTTTCCAACAATTATTGACCACCAAACAAACAAACAAATATTCCTGAAAATTTTATAAGAGTATTCAATAATTATTCACCTGACGACCTACTTGTAAATGCACCCACCCACCCACCACTTGCATAGCGTGACCTGATCCACTTGGCTGACTGAAACTCCCCCACCACCACCACCACCACCACCACCAGCACCTCCACCACCACCACCACCACCACCACCACCACCACCACCACCACCACCTCCCTCCTTGTTCACTGAGTAATAGTGTTAGACCTTGGATACAGCTTTTCCTTCCCTTCCCTCTCTGTCTTGGTCTCTCTCCTTGCATTGTACCTACCCCTCCTGGCTCTATTTCTCTCTGTCTCTCTCTCTCTCTCTCTCTCTCTCTCTCTCTCTCTCTCTCTCTCTCTCTCTCTCTCTCTCTCTCTCTCTTTGCATTGTACTTACCTCTCCTGGCTTTCTCTGTCTCTCTCTCTCCGTCTCTCTCTCTCCGTCTCTCTCTCTCTCTCTCTCTCTCTCTCTCTCTCTCTCTCTCTCCTTCCACATGCAGTACTTGCCCCTCCCCACTCACTCTCTCTCTCTTATCACCTGGGCGAGTTTGAGGATGTAGTGCATGCAGAGTGAGTGAGTCAGCTCAAAATTATACAGTAGAGTAGCTGCAATTACACACCTCACTCTCTCAAGCAAGCATTCCCACAGAGGAAGTAACACAATATGATTATTTGTTTGTATATAGTCCCGATGTATAATAATAATATAACACAGTAATAAGAGAGAGAGAGAGAATGGGACAAGATTACATTGATATTCAACCAGTAATATTACTATACATTACTATAAATATATATGGAGGAGCTGTAGTGTTCAAGCCACCACCACCACTAAATTAATATAAACACCATACAAATATAAACACCATACATGCTAAGTGGTGTTTATACTACCAAACCTTTGCTAAATGACAATACAGTATCCTATAAAATATACAGCCATACAGACTCACTCCTCACTCACCTTTATATAGGGTGTTGTTAGTTATACCAATATATATACGAGTTGTTGTTCCCAGGATGTGTGTGTGTAATGTTGGTTTTCGTGAGTCGCGTGTGTTGTGTGAATCCAGTCCAGGCATGCAAGTGTTAGAGCCAGCCATGATGACGTAAGTGTGTGTGTGTCTGTGTGTGTGTGTGTGTGTGTGTGTGTGTGCTTATAGATTGGTGGAGGCGGAAATATTTGGCTCTGAAGCTCACACGTAGTAACTACCATATATATATATATATATTTTTTTTTATATGTTCCGACACTGGACATAGGTTTTCATCAAGCCCGTTACCGTGGCCCAGGTCAACTGCTACTCACACACACACACACACACACACACACGTCACGACTTCCGAACTGGTACTCAGCCACAGAGGGAGGGAAATGAGGATAATTCCCAAATACTGCAGCTGTTATGGTACCAGTGAGGGTGTTTTACGACGTTCGGTGGCCTTATAGTTAATGCCTGAAACTCAAATCGAAAGAGTGAATATTCTTAGGCCCTCACGTGAGAGGACTCGATCTCCCGATCGATAGATTGCGAGTCCAGCACACTAACCACTCGGCCACCTCCCCTATGTTGCTCTTTATGTATTCATTATCTTGAGCACTATACCTGCATAAAATGTATGTACCGAATATGCAAAGAAATCAAATGAAAGAACCAATTCATATTCACCAAGTTAAGAAATCGAGTATAGTTCCAACTCTTCCATGTCCTATTCTGGGGATATGGTAATTATAATGAAGAGAAAATGTGCGATGTTTGCGGAGGTGATAAATAAGCTTTTAAGATCATAGTTTCTGTTTGTAAACTGGAGGATAGAAAAAGTGCAAGACAGTAGGTAACTTTTATATTAACAACAACAACAACAACAACAAAATGAAAATATCACTATGCCTCGAAATGTATATTAGCTGTAACATACAAAACAGCATGCATGTATATTTTCGTATCTATCCTAAATATATAATACTAAAATTTAACAGCAAAAAAGATAGGCTAGTATCCACCAAAACAATACACACACACATACACACACACACACACACACACACACACACACACACACACACACTAACAGAATAGATCAGAGGCTCGTATCCCACTAACAAAATAGAATAGGTTGGGCTCGTAAAACCTCAACACAATAGAGTATAAATATGGGTTCTCGTATAACCTCAACACAATGAGTACTGTATATGGGTTCTCGTATAACCTCAACAAAACAAAACAGGAGAGGCTCGTATCCCACCAACAAAACAGGAAAGGCTCGTATCCCACCAACAAAACAAAACAAGAAAGGCTCGTATCCCACCAACAAAACATGAAATCATCTACAGCAACTCATGACTGCATAGTGGCATTGTTTGATCACCACAAGGAAAGTAGCAAAGGCGCCGAAAGCCAGCCCCGTGAGCAGCATTCCTATTCCCAGGCCTGCTAGATCGCCTGGGAAGAAGAGATAGAGTGGATTTTTTATGGTAAAAGTGTAGTGTAGGTGGTGGTGATAGGTGGGGAGGGAGGGAGGAAGAGATAGAGTGGAAGTTTGATGGTAAGTGTGTAGGTGGTGGTAGGCGTGTGTGTGTGTGTATGTGTGTGTAGTGGCTGTGTTGTATTGGGTGTATAACAGAGTGTGTAGTGATGGTGGTGTGCTGGTAGGCGTGTGTGTGTGTGTGTGTGTGTGGTGGCTGTGTTGTAGTGGGTGTATAACAGTGTGTGTAGTGATGGTGGTGTGTGTGTGTGTGTGTATCGTTAATACTTATAAGTTATTTACTACTACTGTAATTCCCTTTTTACTGAACTGTTGATTTTATTAAGTATGATGGCAATTTATTAGTACATTAATCAATTTATTATGTTTCATGGATTGTTTAAAGTTAATATTTGTTCCTGCTACAGTAATATCCATCTGACTGACTGAACTTTTGGTATGATTATTTATTTAACGCCATTTTCTTATTAATTAATATTTCATGAGTTATTTTGTTAGTATTAGTTATTGTGATTTTCGTTTGACTGAACTCACGATGATGTAGTGACTCACCTGAAGAGTAAGGCTTGTTGTTATTTATCGGTATTGTTGGTGGTGTTGTGCTGGTGGTGGTGGAAGGGGTCGTGGTGACACTATCTGTAAACAACAACAACAACAACCATATTAATTAATGGGGTAGGTAATTCTTCACTTTTGTTACATTGGAGTGCCATGATTCCTCCAAAGTATATGCCAGGAAACAGGACCAAAAAATGAACAAATATAATGGTGTTCTGTTGCTTGGATTAGTTTGTTTGGAAGAATCAATCAGTTGCTCCAGATTTACCAACAAAGCACTTCCACCTTAATTAAACATCATAAACAAAGATGATAATATACACGTTAATTTTCATCCCTAACTGAAGCAACTGTTCTCTATAATCAGTCAGATCTTAGTAACCTCACTGTACTTAGTAAATAACAGCTGAGCCTGCCTTACCATTCTGAATTTAAGGGACAGAGAGATGTAGTCAGAAAATTGAAGGTTAGTGCATGAGTCCTTCAAATAATGCCACGAAACATTACCTACATTGAATGAGCTTGTTTCATGCATGGATAATTAGTCAGGAAGAATCAGAAGCCACCAAGTCTCATACACAATCACAGGGTCCTTAAGGGGGTGCGGGAATATGGGGACAGGCTTGGTGGGGGGGGGGGGGGGGTTGGGGGGGGTGCGGGAGTAGGGGACAAGCTTGGAGGGGGGGGTTTTGGGGGGTGCGGGAGTAGGGGGGGTTTTGGGGGGTGCGGGAGTAGGGGGGGTTTTGGGGGGTGCGGGAGTAGGGGGGGTTTTGGGGGGTGCGGGAGTAGGGGGAGGTGGTTAGGGGGTTGCGGGAATAGGGGACAGGCTTTCTACCCACCCCAAGCCTGTCCCCCTATTCCCGCACCCCCCAAACCCCCCCCTCCCAAAGCCTGTCCCCTACTCCCGCACCCCCTTAACAGTTATAATTCTAGAAAAAAAAAAAAGTATCATTATCAATACAAAATTCAGACATTAGTTGTTATACAGTTGTTATACTCACTACTAGATGGTGTGGTTGTGGTGCCTTGGTTTCCGCCTGGAGTTGTGGTGGTGGAGATGACAGGTGGTGTGGAGTGGGGGGTGGTGGAGTGTGGGTTGGAAGTCGTGGTAGAGAAACAGTCCGGGTCCGTCACGATGGAGAGGGACCCAGCTACTGCCACCAACCTAAAGGCCTGCATGTATAGGGAAGCGAAGTAAACAAACAAACTCAGGGTGAAAAAGTACACTCGCAATCCAAAATATGTATCCAGGCTTGTTTCGAGTAGCCTGATCGAGTATTAAGCGACCTCAAGTAAATATAAAACAGGATAAGCGTTGTAATTGGTTCACTAGCATGTCAAATGATTCGAAACTTCAACAAGACCTGGATAAAAAATTTGGATTGCGAGTGTGCAGTCACGAGTCATAGTAATAAGTGTCCAGCCTTGCTTCGTATAGCCTGATCTGATGGTGGAGTATCAAATGAGATCCAGCAAATATATATGGGAAAGTATTAGTGTTTTAAATTGGTTCACTGCAATGTCAGATGATGATGATTAGAAACTTCAACAGCACTTGGATGTTCATTATGTTTGGTGACTGTACATACATACATACA